>JAODAH020045197.1:0-17272 GCA_027574865.2 Coproporus ventriculus | reverse complement strand
TAACAGGAGTGAGTACCGACCACAAATCCACTGAAAAAATTTTCAATGTAAATGGGGTTCGAACCCACGACTTCTCGAGTTTTAATGGTTTCCTCTGCTATTTTTCATGATTCTGGCTACTTTTACGGATATTTAGCAGTTTTTAACGATTTTTGGGCTTTTTCTGTTTTTTTTTTTGCTTTTTTTCTTAATTTTGGGTTTTTTTACGTTTTTAGCGAGTTTTTGTGGTTTTCTCTGCTATTTTTCACGCTTCGGGGTACTTTTATTGATACTTAGCAATTTTTAACGATTCTTGGGATTTTTTCTGATTTTTTTGCTATTTTTCCTAATTTTACGATATTTTTCGTTTTTAGGGAGTTTTAATGTTTTTCTCTGCTTTTTTTTACGATTCTGGTTACTTTTACTGATATTTAACAATTTTTAACGATTTTTGGGTTTTTTTCTGATTTTTTTGCTATTTTTCACAATTTTCCGATATTTTACGATTTTAGAGTGTTTTAAGTGTTTTCTTTGCTATTTTTCATGATTCTGGCTACTTTTACTGATATTTAGCAATTTTTAACGATTTTTGGGATTTTTTCTGATTTTTTTGCTATTTTTCACAATTTTACGATATTTCGATGACTCAAATATCGATATCGTGTAATTCGATACCTATCCTTCAAATACCCTCAAAAAAAGTAATTTCTATATATCGACGTCACATAGCAAAACCGCGTAACTTGCGATAAATCATTGTATTATTTTATTTTTAAAGAAATGCTAACATATTTCGCTGTAATCGCAATAAAGTCAGCCCCTGCTGCTTAAGCTGGCCACACACGCTAAATCTTGCTCTACCACATACACGTAGAATAAATGTAAGAAATAAATTATAATTTTTTTGCGTACAACAAGTCACATCCTTATTCATTTAAAACTCCGTGTCATTATTGGGAATCAAAATGGCGGCAAATCACGGTACTTTATTATTCTAAGAACTTTAATTTTATTACGAATACAATCAAATCTTTTGCTTTAAAAATGAATTAGTACAATAACTCCTCGCAAGATTTCACATCCAATAAATAAAAAAAAGATACAAAAAAAAAATTGAATTAAGTGGTGGACGACGATATACAGGTATTGCTTATATTTTAAATCAATATATGCATGTAATGAACTGATTTATTAAATAATGCTTTAAATACGAGTATTATTTAATTTATCCGATGGTTAAATTTAAAATTAATTATATTTCGAACAAAACGGGATTTATTACAACAATTTTGTTTGCTAATTATACGTAGCAAATATGTAATTTAATTAAATTACGCATATATTAAAACCTAACAATAAATGAGTAAAATATATGTATGAACGTAACGAAACTTGGTATATTTATTTATATTAAAAAGCCTGAAAGAGTCCGTAAAATAAGAAAATGAGTCCGTAAAATAATCAAAAATCGCATTTTACGGACTCTTTTGTGTATAGTTAGTTACATAACTTCAATGTATAAAAACATTAAAGAAACAAATGTGGTTTGTCAGATTTTTGTTTGAAGAAGGGGAGACAAGTGCACAATATTTATTCAATGTTCTATACAAATTTTACGTTTTAAATTAATAATTTAACATTTTTGTAAAGAAAAATATACGTCATCTCTTTACGAGTCTGTATGGTTGGTTGCATAACTCCAATTTAACATAATTTCAAGATTTTTAAATATATTTAAAAATAATATTAAACTCTTTCAAAAAAAAAAAGTATATAATATATACCTCGACCTAAAATAATTTTTTTTTACTCGCATGATTATTCTCCTCGGCCTTTGTCTCTTCATTTTAATATAAAAAATTATTTTCATATTTTATATATTTTTATTAGATTTTAATTAAACAATTTTATTAGATTAGTGGAATTTTAATATTCTTAATCAAATATATTTTTATTGTTTCATGAAAGTTCACATTGAATATACATATTACCAAATTGTTAATCGTGTAAGTATTTTGTAAGCTGCTTTTAAAGAAATTATTTATCTACGTACGTTCAATAAGTATTAGGTAACTAATCCCGGGAAAACCATTACACGCTTTTTATTGAATTAAATTTTAGTAACATGATAATAAATTGGAATTTCTCTATTAAAATATGTTATTGGTTGATTAAAAATAAAATTTTTTTTTACAAATTATTCTGTGCAGTATTCCAAAGTATTCACAAAAAAAAATTTTATTTGCAACGGTTTCATAATGATTATGGACGTGGTGCGCCCATTTAAAGTATCTTTTTGTTGGGCCAAAAACGAGTACATATATGATGCACTCAGTTACATATGTTTTTGATTCCTTAATGTGCAGAATTTAAAAAGCGTATAAATTTAATGAAAATTTCTTGAAAATGAAAATATTTTACACTTGATCCAACAAATTTAACAATCTCATATTTAAACTAAAAAAGAAAATCGAGAAAAACTTATATAACTTGTAAACTAAATTTGCAGTTTCCATATAAATGTGTCACCAATTTCAGGGATTCATACATATGCAGGCACAAAAATATGACACCCAATTAACTTCCCATATTTCAATTTAAAGCTCTCTGCTTTACATGCAACTCATCTTGTTACACATTTCAACCTATTACATCTCCAATATTAAATTTTATATGCGCTATGCTAATTTGCATCACTCCATGTTGGAATAGAACTCATATCTATTAAAATATCTTTCAATACTTCCATATTAAAGATATTTTTCAAGAGAAATAAAATTCTAACCGGAAAATTATACAAGAACATTAATTGAGCTTGGGATAAAATGCCATCCTGCGAGTATCCGCTTAGCGGATGCGCCTACGGTTGCGCATAAAATTGCCTAAATAAACTAAAACATAAATTGAAATTCAAGCTTGAAAATTTTCAAGGGAAACTTTTTTTACAAAAAGGAAATTCCTTTAAATAATATAAAATGAAATTGAAATATTTTAGAAATGCATTTTTCGCTGAAATAGGATTTGTGCAATTTCTTTTTTCTATCGATTCGATTTCGACATTTCATTTTCAGAAAAACAATTTCTCTACAGAAACCTTTACAGTTCATCTAAATATAAAACTTTCTGGTTTCATTTTTATGTTTTCTGAAACGATTCTCAATTAATTCTTTTGACTCCAGAGTATTTTAAATGTTTACTATTTTGTGCTCATTTCATTGTGATTTCTTCTTATCCTTAAGCTGAGTTTATATTGCGCACAACTGTTTCGCGATGCAAGTTTCGTGCATTGTAAATGTGATTTCTATCGAGAAACATGTTGCACGAAACAGTTTCATACTGAGAAATCTCCCTGACGCTTCTTTATTGCATATCAAACAGTTTCTCCCAACATTTCTGTAAATATTAAAAATAAAAAACAAGTTTGTGTTCAAAATATATAATTAAACTTCACTACATATGTTTTGCCGACATTGTGGCTTCTTCAGACAATATTATTGAACAATAATTCCGTTTCATTCATATTTTTAATTGCTTCTGTAAAATGTCAATAGAAGCGTATTTAGTACGAGTACACACAAGGAAATCCCTACTTAAAATGACATTGTACTTACGTACAAAGTTTTCTAGTAAAATGAAATCCGATTCGCAATTCTTCCGGTCTGTTTCAATTTTCCATTCATTTATTGAACCCCTAATAACGAATCGTATTTTATAAGACGTTTGTTACCTGGAAATTCTGTTTTATTTATAAACAAGTACGGCCTCTTCGTGTACGAGATATTTACTTTCAGAAGTGAATCAAGAAATGTTTACTGAATGTATTCTACCTTTAATTAATTTAATTTATTTCCTATGTAATTTGAATTGAATGATTTTTATCTTTTAATTAATCAAGGTTAATTCCATTTAACAAAATAAATATACGTCATTTAAAAAAATATACACGTTTTAAACTGAAATACTTTTTTTTACGAACTCGCGAGGAATTTTACATTTAAAATTCTCGTGGTGGCATGAAAATATTTAACAAACTGTTGCTAGAGACATTTTGATATTAAAAGAACAAAGTTTCATTAAAATGTTTTTTACAGATGAAGTTTTTATATAAAAAATGTTATTTTTTAATTGTGCACGCACTCGAAAAAAATTCAATTAAATTTCATAACTTTTATACAATTTTGTTGATTTTTATATTCGAAATGAAATAAAATTTATCCGATAATGTTTTATTAAAATTTATTTATTTATGATTGGTCAAAATAAACAATAGACAATTTTGTGCAAGTTTTCACACGGGAAAACTTGCCCCATTTTAGATCTCATAAATGATCGTTCTAAAAATTGAAATGAATGAATTTTAAATTAATCTTGATACGGTATAATGTACTTAAGGGTTCAATAGATTTTTCCCCTATTTAAAAATAAATAGATAGTTTACTATGTTCAAGCACAGATACATTAAAAATATCAAAATCGCGGATCTGGATACTTTCATGCCAAGAAAAAGTACAATTGTTTGCTTTTAACAAACACAGATTTGTTTGAAATTTTATGTGGATATTCGTTTTAATGGTATTTAACTAAAAAAAAAAAATTCCAACGCTATAAGTAGCTCGGGGCACTAATTAATCGAAAATGGGAAAATATGCCCGTGTGAAGTTTAGCCCCGGTCTCCCCTATTTGCTAAAAACTCAATGAAATTTCTTTTAATTCTAGATTTAAGGGATTTGGAGTAGTTGATAATAAATCCGATATTAAAATTTGGAAAGTCAAAATAAAGGATCCAATATGGCCGACTTCTCTGGTGGATAACCTTGAAACGTTTCGAGTGTGGAATAATTGTTAGAGAGTTTAATCAATTTTTCCTTTATAACTTGGAAAACAATTAAAATTTTAAGATAAAATAGAAGACCCTCATAGATTGATACGTAACTTTTGCTGCGCTTTCTATTATTTATCTCTAATATATTTTAAGAGAAAACACGTTAACATGCGCCCAGACACGGCCATTTAATAAAGAGAAAGAGATTTTAAGTGGTGATAAATAGATTTAAATGTTCCATGTGTATGTGAAGAGAGAGGGGTGGAGGGGGCGAAGAGAAGGATGGTGCCATTATGTGTAGCCACCCGTATTAAGGATGCTTATTTAAATACAATCATTAGAATAATTATGGCCTTAATTTAAGATGTAAAAAAGAAAATGGAGGATGCATTACATTATAAAAGCGGTGGTCAGTCATTTTATTATAGCAGGTAAAATTAAACAAAAGCCAGAGGGGATGAAATTTTATTGTGTATATTCACCCTCAATTGTAGGACCACACACACCAACACACATATCAGGTATAAAAATAATGGTCATTACTCTCTCTACAATGTTTGGGGATGTTGGTTTTATACAAAGACAAATTTTCGCGCATTACTTACATTTCAATTCCCTTTTAGTGCTAACAGTTTGGGAAATGTCTTCATGAAACTTTTCTTTTAAAGTTAAATCTTTTAGATAACGGCGAAAGAGTATGTTAGACAAATTGCGGTGATATTGTGTGTGCTTGCATTTAAGTCTTCGCGAAACTAGAACGAATTTGTTTTAATTATTCTTCGCCGTGAATTTTAACATTGTTTAAAAATATTAAATAATTCGTGCATTTCCACGAGTAAAAAACAAAGCATCTCAATTAATTTTTCGAAAGTTAATGAATCTTAAAGATCTAATTAAATTATATATAGTTCATTAATATATTCTGATATGGTCACCATATAACTCGTGCTTATATAATAAGCAGATCATTATTAAATATAAACCCGTTATTTACTAACATAAATCCAAATGATACTAAAGGGTAGATAAGTTATTTTCGAAAACAAAATAGTTGATCAGTGAGAGGGCATTAGACTAAGAGTAACATGATGGGGCGCGTTAGAAGATGCATAGTCAGTAGGAATTTGTTCGATAGGGATTTAATGGATTGAAATAGTGTCCGACGATGAAAATTTATGTATTGAAGCTGATTTAATGTTTCTAATAGTGGTGTGTGTGGTTATGCAGTATAGGGAAACTTTTACTAAGGGTTATTTACCAATGTATGAGGGAGATACACCCGGACATCCGAACATACATTTAGTAGATTCATTTAGGGGTTGTAATCTAATTATATTTCGCTAGGGGCTAGATTTTAATTGGACCAACCGAAAATAGAAAAAAGTTGTGTGAGTTTTAGTACAAGTACAAATTGGTAAATACTAATCTCTGTTAAAAATAATGACGATCTTGTCAAACACAGATATTAGATAGCTGGATTCCAATGCGAAAACTTGCACAAAATTGAGTTTTTCATTTATTTATGTAAATTTAATAGTAAGCTTAAAATGTTTATGTGTATTAATTGTCTATCGGAAGAATCTGATTAGAGCTAAGCGAAAAAAAATTATTTATTTGTAAAGCAAAATATTATTACGTAGAGTTTAGGAGAAAAAGTTTCTTAATGTTTGTTACATGTTATAATGGTTAAAATAAAAATTAATTAAAAAAAACAAAAAAATCAGGAAAACTTGCCCCATATGCGGGGAAAATTTTCCCAAAATTAACGTTTCAGAAAATGTTTTTTTATTCATTCTAGGGACAACTTTCCAATTATATTATGTTATGTTCACAAAGTAGACTCATTTACACACAAAATGCTGCGGCGCTATTTTTTAAACCTACACAACAATGCTAGAAAGAGCAAAAGACCCAAACTGTGAAAATATGCCCCGGTCTCCCTTACATATTTAATTTTAACTTTGATAGGTGCTTTCAGAATTTTCACCTTAAATAATCCCAAGTGTCAAATTTGTGTTGGTCCACCTGATATTGCTTGATAATGACATTTATGACGTGCAATGAAAATTGTATTGAATAACCAATAATAACATTCTTTCTCTATGTAAATAAAATGTTCAAATAATAGTATTAAGAATCTAGATCAATGCCTCTATTTTGATCTGAAAATGTATTAATAAAAATATTTTCCACAATATGAATTCCGAATTTATTATTTAAACATGTGGCTACTCAACTGTAGTTTTAAATTCTATTGTGCTCGAAAAAAAAAATGTTAATTTCCATCTTAAATTGTGACTACATTCAGAGCTGTCTTTAATTCAGTAGGATTACAAATCCAAAAGAAATTCTGTCTTTATTGAAGGAATTAATCCAATATGTCATGAATAAAAGCCCCTTAACTTACATCAATTTATTTATCTGAAAGTTGAAATTTATTGTAACAATATTACAAACAGTTGACATTGATCTCCTACTGATTGGTACCTACAGGCAATAATAAACAATTTTAATTGCACGTCATCACTACTATGTGACGTCCCATCCGTGCAATGTCGCCAGCTTGTAATATTTCTCTTTATTTATGAAACGTCAAACAATTAAATAATTACCAATTGACAGATAATTTCAGAATTTTTATATCAAATTATTCGAAGTGTCAAATTTAATACAATACCGCTTATTCTTCGTCATTGCTGCCTATATTGAAATACGCGCGAGATTTAAATTTCAATATTATAATTTCGCACCGGAATTGCAATTGTGTTGGTTCACCTGATTGTGTTGGATGACGACATATATGACGTGCAATTAAAATTGTTTGGTATGTCCTGTATGTATAATCTAATTGTAACTGATATTAAATAAAATATAAATTTTGCAATAAAAACAAAATAAATAATTTACTTTGCTTACTGAATTTCAAATATGGAGGCAAAACATTATTAAAATTCGTTCATTATTGTTTCCTTTTCTGTTTTTTTCCTGAAAACTGTGTCTCAGCGCCATCTAAAAGAACCAACACAACCCACTGTTCGAAATTCTCAATAACTGTTTCGCATAATTTATATACCTTAAAAGTTATTACATCTAATACAAAAGCCATGAACCTTCCAGTTTCATTTATTTCCTAATTAGTTTTCACTTTCAAACTGAACATAAATAAAAACAAGGCACCACACGAACGAATAATAATAATTGATGATGGATGAAGGCGACTCGCGCCCAAGAAGCGCGCGGTCAGTCGAAAATGGACTTTTAATAACTTCACCTAGCGCGTAGATATATAAATCACATTCAACTCTATACATTTCCATGTTATATTTAGATAATTACTTAATGAGATTGTTCAACTGCAACTAACATGAAATTGTATATCTAATTTAATTTCATTATAGATTAATTAGAAAATGGCCTTGTATTTGCTGCCATAAATTCCATCTTTAATTTCTCATTAATACCAGCGAGCGTTAGCAATTCCTTATTTTTGATCAGATTTCGTTTAGAGAAAATTTGTCTATCGATTTTACAATTAGATTGATTAATATCAGGGATTAGAGAAAATTTTAATTCTAAAGCCCTTGTGACACGATGCTCAATTTTATATATAATTTACGTGTAAATTTTCATAGAAACTTGTTTACAAAATATCATGAAAATTTTTGGCAAATTTTATACAAACCCGATTTTCCTTTTTTCAACTTATGCCAGATTTAGCAGTACATTTAGATACAAATAGTGCCAACTTTTTGTGAGTTTTCAATGAATTATTGGTACCCCTTATGGATTGGCAATATCCATTTAAGAATTTTTAACATCCGTTTTAACTTCTAAATTACACATCTATGTAGACGTATACAAAGGGAAAAAATTAACTAACTTGTGACAATGACATATATCATAAATTTATATGAAGTTTAGAACATTTTATAAAAATTTGTATAAAATTTGGTATAAAATTTATAAACAAATTTTCTGTATGATACGATGCTAAATTTGACTATAAATTTCTATAAAAATTTGCATGTTAATTTCGAATAAAAGTTATGTAAATTGACATTTTTATGAGTTTTTCGCATTTTACGAGAAAACAACACGGAAAATCAAAAAATTGTGTACTTAGTTTTTTGTGGAAAATGTCAATTTATACAACCTTTATTCGAAACTTTCTTTGAAAAAATGCATATTTTTCGAGATATTTAAAATTTTGAAGTTACAAAATATGTATATGTATATAACTACTGGCGCGCCCAATTGCGCGCTGCAGCGCTAATGCCAGATGTTTTCGGGTGCCAAACACTACCCATTATTATCAAAAAGAAATTACTGTTTTGTACTTCTAAAATCTGATCGATTTTCGTCTAATTTTCCTGGAATATTATTATCGTATTGTGTATGTTAAGTCCGGCTTTGAATTTGGGTGTCAACATTCCCTAAGCGTTGGTTTTTTCTAGGCAGCGCCTTGGAATTAGGCAACCAACATCACCTGTGTGTAAAGCAGGTTCTTGTTACTTCAGCCAGTCGAAACCAGAAAACTGAAAGAAGCCAAGTTAATTGTGTCCCAACATGGAATGGTAACAGGAGGGGATGCCGACCACAAATATACTGAAAAAATTCCATTGAGACTGGGGTTCGAACCCGCGACTTCTCGCGGAGAAGTAAGCTCTCTACCACTAAGCTACCCTGACGGCTAACTTCATGTAAATTTATAACATATGTCATTGTCGTATGATACTTCGGGGAGTCGTCCTGGGCACCAGGTATACTCTGGAGATTTTTTATCGTCATATTCGCAATCAGCGACCCAAAAAATCCCCGCGTGACCAAATATGGCTATTTTCAGTTCATTTTACACATTTTGCAAATTTTTAAATTTTCTTTCCGAAAAAATGCACTGGAAAAATGTATTATTTGCATGCACAAATTGCAGATGAGCTTTCCCCCTATATCAAATAGGTAACATTTTTTTTGCACTCTTAGAATCGAATGCAATTTATTGCAGACCTATCCATCTTGCTGGGAAAAAATGCAAGATTATTTTTCAACATATTTCCTCGTCTAATAAGGATTTGCATGATTCAAGTTGTTGAGCCCATAAAGCATATTTAGACAATGCATTGGAAGAATATCATCTGACTCATTCCAGGTTGTACAATGAATTGTACGATAAATTTTACAATAAATTGGAAGTAGTAGATGAGACATAAAACAAATAAAATTCCTAATTGATATTTGGTTAGATTACACAACGCCATCGCGAGCAATTTCTAATTTAATTTGTTTAACAACGGCATAATATATACAAAATTTTCATTATTGGACCTATAACCTCAAATAATTTGGTATGTAATTTTTTAATTGTTTGGCGTTTCATAAATAGGGAGTAATATTACAAGCTATAGTACATATGTAGCAACATTGTGCGGATATGACGTATGTTGCAGTACTGAAGTGCAATGGAAATTGTAATGAATGAGGTATACAATGTTGTTTATTTAATGTCAGTTGGAAAGGGTGGAGAGAAATTTTAGTCCGAAATGAAAAATTTTCGGCAAATTTTCATTTTAAAACTGAAATAATACAAAAAGCAGATCGGATCTTTGAATATGTCATGGACTCACATACTATTTAATGCGTTATTTTGGGCAAATGGACTAAAAATTTAAAAAGCATTTTTGAAGGCTTAAATTTATAATATTTTATCATCGCCTTCCTATGAACAATATACTCACACCAAATTTATTTGTTTTGGATATCTTCTTTTATTTTTTCAGACCGTTTTTACTCAAAAGTGGCCCAAAAAATAGATTTTTCAGAAAAATTCATATTTGTCAATGTAGCGGCAAGCAATCTGCATGAAATTTCAAAATTGCAATATTGGTGAAAGCAGTTAATTCCTACTAATAATTAACAATTTCATTATAACTTATTAAGGAATTGAGATACAACCCTAAAGAATGTTGTATTTAAAAAGTCGTAATACAGTATCAGACTGATAAAACGTAGAACATTGAATATCATAAATATCTATTTCTCGACGGTTATTTCAACAAAAGCATATATTTTAACCTATATAAGTAATTATTTGCATTTTCAATGCCAAAATCGAATTCTTGATAAAAAACATACAAAGAAAAGATATTTATATGAATATATATATATATATATATATATATCTGACTTTTTAATGAATTAAACCCAAATTCGAAAATTTTAAGATCATTTCACAATATTGGAATCGTTTGTCCGACTTCAAAAGTTAATTTTTAAGCAAAAAGCTTCATTAGTCCTTTAGTTTGACAGGTAATTAAACCTGGTCTCAGGTTGGCCGGTTGATTTAATATATGTGAACAAGGCGGATTACATTGCAAAGCTTTATTAATTTTCGATTTAGACCAACAAAATTACACAAATTATAAAGGCACTAACCTGGCTTGTATTAATGTTAATGGAATCTTAACAACATTCTATAGAAGAACTACATCATTCCAGCCTATAAAAAGTTGTCAAGCACGCAGCTCATATTTATTTATATTATTTTAATAGACGCATCAGAACAAAATAATTATATAAAATTAAAAGGAAAATTCTAACCTGCTTTTATTTCTTATAAGAAATGAGAAAATAATGATTTAGAAATTAATAATGGATATGTACCACGGAGACATTTAGTTAAACCGCATTCCTAGACAACATGAAAAAATATATCTTATTCAAATTTTCAAATTAGTGTTATTTATAACGAATATAAATTCATCAGCATGGGACAATTACAAGCATATCTATCTATCTATATCATTTTACACGTGTTCACAAAAGGTGCAAACATACAAAGAAAATGTTTCCTCACATATAGGGTTTAAAAGGTATTTAAGGTAATCTCTACCCCCTGAGGGGATTTAGAATATTAATGGATAAAGAAAGCATAAAATTCTGGTGTGATAATTGTATAAAGTCAAGTACCTGAAATTGGCATTGTGTTGAGGAAATTATGTCGTTGGGATAGAAAATATCCACATTTCACGCTCATTGTTAAAGTTTAAAGCCAGGGTGGGCTCGGAAACCCCCGCTGTTATGTTTGCACACATTTTTCTTACGAAAAGTATTTTTCATCCTTTTTATAAATGGCTTGACACATTTCATTCTTCAGGACCACAGATGTTAGTACTTAATTGAGCGAGCATAAATTTCAAATAAGAAAATCGTTCTACTCCTATATCAATATTCCTATAAAATTTTTATATTGTGTTACCGAAATTTGCAATGATCATTTATATTAATGTTTTAATTTTATTTTTATTATTAAAATAAATTTAAAACAATGTGTAAATATGTAAATAGAAAAAATATACTTTTAAAGTAATAATTTGTGGGATATTGGCCAAGAATTTTCAAGCAAACATAATTATTTCATATAAGGAAGAGTATTTTTGTATTTATTGGTAAATTAAACACAAAAAACATAACTAATTTTAAAGTTAAACATAAAAGAAATAATAATTTATGTAAACGTATCGGCAATATTTTTGCCTTCTTCAGCACAATGAAAAATACTTTTTTTTGTAATACAAACCGAACACATAATACAGAGATTAAAACATTACATGAGGAAAATATCTTATTGAAAACATTATTCTAACGAGTTTAAAAAAAAGTTAAAAAGTTAACAACGACTAATAGGCAGAGAATGACAATTTAAAAAAGAGAAATTATTAAAAAGCGCATATATTTAAAATATAAGCTAAAATAATTGGTATAAAAAAATAGTGTCTTTAAATATATAATTTTGTGAGAATTATTGTAGATTAGTGGCAGAAAGTAGTGCTTTACAGTTTTTCAGATAGTTTTTATATTTCGAAATACTAAACTTTAAAGGGAAATAATTTTTATCTTTAATAAATTAAATTGTTTAAAAATATACAAAAATATACAATGTTGTTTGCATAAAAAAATTAATATTAATCAAAGTATATACACCATAGACTATAATATTGGTATGCATATGCATTTATTTTAAGAATATAAATAATGAATTTAATTATAAAGCGCGCCAAGTTAGGAATTGATGTCTGGTATATAAAATTATGATTGTGGGCATGCACAATGCCCTTTTGTTTTAAGTAATTTTCTTCTAAACTTCATACGAGCATATACAATGCATAATTTTAAACTTGAAGACAATTAAAAAGAGAAAGAATATAAAATATATATAAAAGTTCTCCCACATACATTCTCACGCCTACATCAAGAATGGGTACGTACCCTATACAACCCAACCCAAACCATGATATTTCCTGTTACAGAAAATTTATAAGAGATGGGCCTATTTATCTCTAACAGGTAATCGTTACGATTCGGAAATAACAATTAACATAAACTGTCTGCACCGCAGTCGTCTGATCGTTAGAAATTACACTTAATAATGGATGTAACCTTCTCAATGGTTTAAGTTTTGTTCTGTTAATAGTCCTGAATAATGGTTGTCTCTCTTGCAAGACAATTCACTAATCGTTGTTAATAACAAACTTATGTGTATTGAAATCTTTAACAAGAAACTAAGTTTCAATAGCGAAATATTTTAGCATCTATCATCGTATTATTTAATTCGTTAACTAATTCCATATGTATACTTTATTAAATAGTAATGAGATTTATGGTTAATACACAAATACATTTAATGATCGTAAAATCAACATATGATCAATCAACTTCCGTCCTTTCCTACAAATATGATCAAGGGAACATAATTTTAACGTTGCGTGCGCGTGGTAATCGATCCCATTCATTCTTGAATGAGACGTTATATTTAAGCAATCTATGCCAGTTACAAAGCCATAATTTGCTTTTCATAATTGAAATCAGTTGGAATACCTTTTTCATAGATGATATGCACTAACCACAACAATAGTGGCCACATTAGGAACTTGGTGAATTGTAAAGATGAGAAACTTGAAATACCTACTTAGTGGCTAGAACTTATCAGTAATAGCCTATTTGTAACTCTTTATTAGATTTTTTATTTCGCCCAGAATAATAGATTTTTTTATAAACATTTCACCCAACAAGAAAATTCACATAAATAATAAAGAAACCACGAATAAAAATATTAATTATATAATAATGTACGAGTACACCTCGTACCATAGAATTTTAATTGCACGTCATCACTACTATGTGACGTCATTTCCGTTCAATGTTGCCAGCTTGTATTATTTCTCCCCATTAATGAAATGTTAAATAATTAAATAATTGCCAATTTATTTGGTTTGATGACGACATATATGACGTGCAATTAAAATTGTTTGGTATTGCCTGTATGTCATATACATCGTCATAAAAAAAAACAGGTGAACACAACTGCTCTTCCCGTGCAAAATTATAACAATGAAATTTAAATCTCGCTTTTATTTCAATATTGGCAGCAATGACAAAAAATATGCGGTGTTGTATTGCATTTGACACTTCGATTTATTTGATATAAATATTCTGAAATTATCTGTCAATTGGTAATTATTTAATTGTTTGACGTTTCATAAATAGGGAGAAATATTACAAGTTGGCGACATTGCACGGGTATGACGTCTCATAGTAGTGATAACGAGCAATTAAAATTATTTGGTATGGCCTGTAAATAATATGGCGGCTATCTCTGCCAAAATTTGCAAAACAAACATAAGCAACATTAAATTTTTCACAAATATTTAAAAAATAAATATAAGTGAACTACTTGGTAGATCATTTTAATCAAAAAATCAATTAATACTCATATTAATCATGTGTTTTATGCTCTACGTAGAGATTAATATGTGTATTAATTGATTTTTTGATGAGCAACATTATTTAAAAAAGATCACTACTCTTGTTGTTGGTTATTAATTGGAAATGCCACTATATTAAAATAAAAATTTGTTTTTGATATTTTTGTAAAATACTATTGACAAAGTACATATATGTTTGTTTGCTGTTGTAATTGCCTCTTTTTGTATCTTAAAATACTTTAAATTCAGTTAAATTTAAAATTGTGCAATTTGACCCGATAATAATTTGAATCATGTGACCCGAAACTGTTTCGCGTGTGCTGGTATTTTGTACAATTCATAGTCGCCCTCGCAAAATGCCATTTTCAGACCTAGTGCTTTAAATTAATGGTTGCCAATATTCGTAGCATGTATTTTTTTTATCTATGTTTTTAATTTTCTGCAGTAATGCAGGAGTAGGATAAGTATAGTATATTCTCCATATAATATTGTATTATTGGAAATTTCTTATTTAATTAAAATATATAAGATTACAAAAATGTCCTTAGCTCTCCCACTGAATACATGCATGACACAATATGATTTATTCATTTTAAAAATTTATTTACAAAAATGTGGATATTATATCTTGTATTTATTATAATAATGTTAAATATATACATACATATACTATACACAATACACATATTATGGATGTGCAATTGTTTATAGGAGCTAATGAATCAATTAGTGTAATTCAATACGCATTGTATTTAATTAATGGATTAATAAAATTTATATTAAAAACCATAATTAAACATATAATCCCGTAACCCCCATCGAATTGAATTCATACTCCATTATAGTTTTATGAAAACAATGGCAATTAAAACTGTAATAAATCAAAAATATAAATAGGGTAATTTAAATATATAAATTTGATAGAGTAGCCAGCAGAGATGCACCCCCATTTAACTCAAATATACAGTTGTGTACATAATATTTTATAAAAATCCGAAATAGGATTAGGGAAATCGTTTAAAGAGAGATTAGGAGGAATTGATACCCGAGCAGGAAATCTACAATAATTGGATATTTTTTTGTGCGCAGAGATTATCCAGTCGGTGGAAATATATTTAAGATCGATTGGCGTGTATTCTATACTCGTTATATTGATAATTAATTTCTCCACTGAAGAAAAGCTAATGCATTTAATGTATTATGATTTATTGGATAGTTATGTGCTAACAAAGTGATTTATTTAGAAGCATTTAGTGGCAAAAATTTTCTTTTCGAAGTTAGTGCGACATAGTTTAATTTCAAGGCTTGTCAAATTAATTACAGTCGCGCTTTTTTGATAGAATCTTCTCTTGTGGATACTTTTTTAGGTGTTGTTCTTATTTTTGTTTTGGATGTAAATAATGAGAGCACCAGACTGTATAATTGCAACGAATTATTTCAAAGAGCGTTATTATATATTTTGCTATTTAGTTTTGCTTTAAAAGATTTTATCGATAATAATTTTTAAGCATGGGTTTATTATTTACAGTCTTATTCTCACTGTCTCATGTTTACATCGTTTAATTTAATTACATCTTGGGGTTTTTAAAATAGTGTCAGACTTGTCATTGTTTGAAATGGGATTGTTGCTGGAAATTTTGTTTTTATACAAGTTGATAAGGCTGAAGTACTTGAAATTTTATAAAAACTACCTAATTAAACAACATCCTGCAGTGGTAGAATATCATCTTTTTATTAAAGGATTGTGCTCTACTTTTAAGTAAATTACTTTATATGCTAAACCACTAAGAATGAAAGAGATAACTCAGCCACTCTTATTTCAGCTTTTGCTGGTTTGTCGAAGCTGGATTCGATTTGTGCTATACTTAATAGTAACGACATATCTTTAATTAATAATTGGAGTACTGTTAAAATTTGCAAAATGTCTTCTTCCATTAAATGAATATTGGTGTAGTGAAAGTAAAATTCTTTATTCCCTGTGAATCTCATTGAATAATTTATTTTCTCCAATGCAAAAATTAAGGTCGACCTTGGCCGCGCGGGGTTACTTGATTGACATTGACAATCAAATTGACGTTAACCTTCTAATTGAATGTTCGCGCATATGAAAATCAAATTTGATTAGAATCAAAACTGTACTATTTTTACATTGGTTGTAAATAAAATATAGTTTAGAACTCGTTATAATGGCTATTATTCTATCATTATAGTGTCGTTGTACTATTATTATGGGAGATTATGACATAACGATACGATTAAAAAAATATTTTAAGTCAAGAAAAGTTTAAACTTTTAAATTTCAGTTCAGAAATTTTCGTGATAACACTTCATTTAATTCTTGCCAAGATAGTAGTATTGTGGTTCTTCTGGAAAAACAAATTCTGTTGATTGCAGCGAAATCTCATGTTCATCGAAAAAAACATGTTTCTTGACCTTCATTTGACTTTAAAAATTCATTTTATGATCAAAATAATGGTTAGCAAATTACACATCCCTATAACAAAAAAAAGTCGTGAACTAGATATCTGAGTAACATATTCCCGTATATAATACGCTCTCAAGGTCGTCCGCTACGGTAAAAAAACACCCCATACATACGAGGTGTGTTCAAAAAGTATCGCGAATTTTGTGTTTTTTCAAAAATCATTTATTTATTCATGAATATCTATTTTGTCCCCTTCAAAGTAATCCCCATGAGATATTATACACTTGT
>JAODAH020045185.1:0-34387 GCA_027574865.2 Coproporus ventriculus | reverse complement strand
TCTCACCTTTCATGTTCGATGGCGGTCGAATTCGCATCTAACAAATTCTTCAACTCTCTGTGTCTTTCTATGCACAAACGCTTCAATTCATCATAATTAAACCAACTGATTAAACTTTGGGGTAAATTTTGATTATCCAAAGAAATTACTGTTAAATTTGAGGTAGCAATTAAATCCCGAAGATCTTCTTTGAATGTTGTTAAGAAGGATTTTATCTGATTCTTTTCCCTTATATATTCACAATCTCTTATCTTCTCATCATCATCGTATATTAATTGGATGAAATTTTCACCATCTGTTAATTGACGAAATTTTAATCCGTTTCGATATCTGAAATAAAAATTGTAAATTTAAATAAGATTTTCACCATTCTATCTCTTTCTAATACATTCAATCCACCTTCGATCTATCTCCGTTTTTTTAAATTACAATGTGTGCTATTTTTTTAAAGTAAAGTCTAGGAAAGATTAGAAATCACTTTTTGTAAAACAATAGCGCATGAATTAAAATGAAGGCAGACAATCGTTGTAGAAGTGTGCGAGCATTAGAATTATTAATTTTCGGTTTTGTTTCACAACGGACAAACAGTTGGTAATCAATCAATTCATGGGAAGATCGTTAACAGTGATAATGACCTTATTTTTATCTCTTTAAAATCTTTTAAAACAGATAGATACATATGTGTTGAAATCTAATATTCCATTAACAATAAAAAATTCATGTGCATCACAATGCACGTGATAGAAGTAAAACTTTTTAAACAAACTTAAACAACCTTAATCAACGTCAAAAAAGGGCAAAATTTTTAATTTTTTTTTTCGTTTTCTTGAGAATTTTTAAATTTTCAACATTCTTCCGCTTTCTTTCGATTTTTTCATTTCCGCTGCCAACTACAACGCTACATCATGTGACGCCAACGTCACTTCTTTTAAAATTGGCTCCCATCGCCCCTAAAGAAGATTTACTCCAAAAAGGAATGAGAAAATTTGTCGCGTTCTCATGTTTATCCAAAGGTGGACCCAAACGATCTCTTAATTATAATAATATTAATTAAAAATAAATGGTATCGATGGTTGGAGGATGGACGGATTTAATTATACGGTTGAGGTCAATTAAAATATTCAGAGATAAAAAGATTAGGGTGAACCTTTTCGTTCCTTTTCTAATGATTTAGATAAGGGAACCCCATTCCGAAACATCCCTCCTAAGATTTATATTAAATTACTATAATGTATGTTGATGTGTCTGTACTCCTCTATGTACATGCATATTGATAAGGATATACTATTACATTGATGGCTTTATTTATCGACTTTTCGGCGCTGGCTACTACTAAAAAAAAGGAAAAAAAATACAATTTCTCTTGTCTTTTGATATTTCGATATTTGACAGTTGACATTTTGTAGATTTTGACATTTTTATTTGACGCTTAAAATTTTAAATGGGTATTTTGACATTTATATTTTTAATTACGTACATTGTCTAGCACCACCTCCCTCCCCCTCTCTCTATTTTTATATAAAAGTTAGACACACACACGCACAAAAATTTTTTTAAGTATAAATGATAGGGGTACAAATGCCTTTTATTAAAGAAACAATTCAAAGTGCACTTGATCTTCGTGGATCTTATACCCAGAAATGCCTACTTGATTTTTTTCTTTCATTAATAACTTAACAACTAATAAATCGATGGATAGGAAAATCCGTAAACTGAGTATATATCCCCCACTCTTTTATCTTAACATGAGTATTCAATTCGAATGGATGACCGCAAACCCGGCTTAGGAAGAACGCGCATTCCTTTACTTAATCTCTTGCTAATCTTTTCCTCCCTCTCGCAAAAATGAGCGACGAGGTTCCATCCCCCTAACAACTTTTATTCATGACAAATCTATTTGTAACCCCCTGAAAAGAATTAAGGGGTGTCAAGCTCCACAGATCATAGAACAACTTATGCATATCGTCAATAATTCGATGATATGGTTGTGATGATAGTACAGTTGCATATGCTTACTCGTTTTGAAAATTTTAGTCCGTTACTATAAAAATATTCATGAAAAATGCGATTAATGAGTCAAACAAAGATGATAAGATACCGGATTAAATTTATTAAAGTGAGATGGATGATGAGAAAATCACAATTTTCGTTTTTCTTTCGTATTTCTTAATATAACTCACAACTTTTACATTTTTATAATTAAAAATTTTATATTTTTGTATACATTTTAAATATTCAATGTGTGTGTTGTATCTAATTTCCATGCTAAAACTTAAAACTTTTTTTTATTAGTCATAAATGTAGGAAAACACATTTTCTAACTTATACCTAAACAAATTAATTGCTGATACCACACGCTGCGCATACTAAAATCATTCTTAATTCTTTTCGTGGCGCCTAAAAGGCACTTTTTCTCAGAAATTCTCTAGCGGCAAAAAATTACAAAAAAAAAAACAAAAATGGGTCAACAGAACCACATACATTTTATGTATGTGTTACGCACTTAAACTAGTTCTTCTAAGATCTCGAAGTATGCTGTGCGTATAATTTTTTCATTTTTGTTTTTAGTAATAAATTTCATTTATTTTTTTAGTAATCATGGCAACGGTTGATTGATTTTCGTTTTTTAATGTTCTAAAGAAAATGTGATTTTCCGAGAAAATTTTCCAGTGGAAAATTGTTTCATTCGATTTTTGTAAATTTTAAATTTTTCATTGTTAAATTTTTCAAACTTCTGTATTTTTCGAAAATGGAAAATGCGATTTTTTATGGAAATTTAAAAAAAAAAAAATTTTTTTTATGAATATCCGCAAACAAATTTTTTGGCCATCGTTTAATTATTTCTTAAGTTGTTTCATTTAAATTTAAACAATTGTTGTAGTTAATTCTCGATTAGTGAAAGTATGTTTAAGATTAGATTAGGCGCCGGGCTTCAAGGCTCCTCCGAGATGATTTAATTGATTAAATCATTCGCGGAACTCATCACAACATAACCAATTTTTTTTTTCTCTCTCTCTCGACGCGATTAATTTTTAAAAACGCGATTTAAATACGAATGTTACCGCAATCCTGATAATTCAGGGATCAGGTGATCGTACGATTTGAATCAGGTGATTCTTACCAACCAACGAAAAAAAAACAAATAAATAAATACAATTGTTTAAAAAAATATGTCAAATGTCAAACATATAAAATTAACATAATACACGAATTAAATTTAAAAAAATAAAGTGTGCTATTTTTATTTATTTTCACGAACTTGAAAAGTTTTTATATAAAATCTAAATATCAAAAATTACTCGAGAATATCGAAAATCTCTTAAGAATCTACAAAAAATGTTGATTGATAATCGTCGTAAAAGTTCAAAAATTACATGAAAATGAGAGAAAATCGGCTGAAAGTGTCTAAGAAATGTTTAAAAATCGCTTAAGAACACAGAAAATCATTTAAAAAATGTTCGAAATTATCAAAAATCGCTTGAAAATCGTTAGAAAATGGCTTGAAAAATGACGGAGAAAGTCAAAAATCACTAGAAAATCGCCAGGGAAAGTCTGAAATGGCTTGAAAATCATTTGAAAATATCAAAAATCGCATTGAAAATGTCAAAAATCAATGAAAAATTGTCAAAATTCGCTTCAAATTGCTTTAAAACATCCTGAAATGTCTACAATCTTGAAAATTTCCAAAAATCGCCTTACAAATGATGAAAATTGTAAGCGAGAATATTTCGACAAACGTTAAAAATCGGTCGAGAGAGAATCACCTGAATCTCCGGACTTGGAAAATGGTAAAAATCACTTGAAAGTATCAAAGAACAACACGAAATGACAAAATTCACTTGAAAGTATATCCAACTGGTTATGTTATTTGGTTTACTTACCCTTTAGCTACTGACGTTTCTTTAGCAGTAATTCCATTAAAATGTATTCTCGTTTCGATTTCACCATCAACTAAAACGTTGTTCGAAATAAAATCGTTGATTTGAACAGAATTCGCAACAATTATGCAAAAATTTATAAAGTAGCTCAACCACCATAGGCTTCTTTGCCCCATCACAAAATTTATTTTATTTGATTCCTATGAATTTAGTATAAAAATTTCTCGAGAGGTACATAAGGATCGTTTTCTTGAACATCCACCTAAAACACAAAACAAAAATTAATTGAAAAATTATTTATTTTATGTTTATGTTTGTTATGTTGGCGCCAACATTTAACTCCTGTAATTATTTATTGATTTGTTTTGTTCTTTTTTTTTGTTTTAGGAGGATAAAACTCGTTATGTTTGTCCAAGAGGTAAAGTAAATGATTAAAACAAAACGATTTATAACATTCCTCAAAAGTAAGATGTATCTATTGAATAATTTTAAGCGAAGTGCGTTAACCTGATTCATGTAGGTTTTAAAGTGAAAACGCATTTTACTATTTAACTTCTCATGTCAAAGAATATCAATAAAATTTAATATTTAGTGTTGCTCGTGCTTTCTACCTCCTACCACTTTCTATTTAAATAACCACCTATGCATTTTTATAAACTTCTAACTATTGAATTATTCAATTAATATTTTAATAATAATATTAAGCATACATCATATTATTTAGAGTCAGTGCTGCCAAATGAAAATTTTTGTTCCTAAACTTGATTTAAAAAAGATAATTTTCCCCAGAATCTATCTCTCTCTCTCTCTCAAAACTATTGTATTGTGGGTTGCATAATAATAAAGTTTCTTACGTAATCAATTTTCGTTCCATCCATCTACATAAATTTGTCACTTCATCTATAGTCATTTATTTGCTGACATTTTTTTTTCAAAGGAAATGCTGTTTTTTATGGAAAATGTGATTTTTCAAGGAAAATGCGTTTTTTAAGTATAACGAGATTTTCTATAAAAAAATTCGATTTTTGATAGAAAATGAGACTTTTCATGGCCGTTCAATTATAAAATCTTGGAATTTCCTTCAATTTTCACATTATAATGAGTTGAAGAGAGATGGATCGATAGTGGATCGAATGTATTGGAAAGAGATTGATTGATGGAAAATTTAAAATTTCTTATTGTCATCGATTTTAAAAATTTTTGTAAATTTCCAATTTGATTTGTATGAAATTTTTTATTTTTGTATTTCTACGTGCATATGTGATTTTTTTATGAAAAATATAATTTTTCAAGGAAAATACAATTTTCCATGGAAAATCTAATTTTTCATTAAAAATATGATGCCAGTTTTACATTAATTGTACTATATAACATTTTATCTGATTTTGACGTTTAATAAGGTATTGTTTCTGTTATCTAAGCATTTCTTAAGAATTATTAATGTACTAGCGGATCCGTCGCGTCTTGCCGCGATTCAGAAAAAAGGAAATTCAAGGAAATTCGAAAAATCAACCCGTCCCTTCCCATCCCATCGCGAAAAAACTCGCGCGCCACCTATCGTAATATGGATGTACTATGCCAGAAACTTACGCGGGAATGTACTCAACAATTTCCCAAAGTCTCATAGCGATTTTTACAATTGAATGCCTAAGCGCAAAAATTGCAAAAAAAAACTCGCGCGCCACTTATCGTAGAGTGGATGTACTATGCCAGAAATATTCCTGGGAATGTATTCAGCAACTTCCCAAAGTTTCATAGCAATCGGATGAATGGTGTACTAATGCATAAAGGACAAACAAACAAACATACATTCATATATATATATATATATATATATATATATATATATATATATAGGTAGATAGTTAGATAGGGTGGTTATGAAACGCTTAGTATAGATTTTTTTTTGAATAATTTCCAAATTAACGGCCTTGATAATGTACATTACATAAAACTTGGCCTCTAAACTTTTTTTCCAAGTCATTAATAGAATAGCACGACGTGTGCATTTATTTTTTCAACAAATATTTGTATCACAAATTGGCAAATGACATAAAACACATGTACGATGTTGAATCAAACATTTTAAGTGGGGGAAGGAGAGAGGCCTATGGATTACTCATTTTATAAAACATTTACAAAAATAGTAATTCACACTATTACGTTATAAACGATAAGGAAAAGTAAAAATAAAATTTTACAATTTGAAAATAATTTTGAATTTCCCAAATTATAAATTTTCAAAATTTTCAGTTTTCAAACTACTATACATATTCCTCAATTTTTGTCTTCTTATTTTTTCTTCCGATTTTCCACATTTGTTTTTCAAATTTTTAATATTTCATAAACTACATAACCGATTTTAATGAATTTTCTGCATATGTTCACAATACACATATAATACATATCCAGAATTATATAGAAGCTCCGATGAGTAATTTATTTCTTTATGATTTTATTTTAATTTTCAAATATCAAAATGTCAAGTGTCAATCGTTAAAATTCGGTAATCAAATTAAAAATTTTCAAAATCTGATTCTGGTGAGAATCGAACTCACGACATTCCCCTTTTCGAGCATTAAATTAAATTTTATGTACTAGGCCATGCCAAAAAAATATTTTATGTTAGGAAATTCTTTTCTTAAAAAAAATTACAAATCAAGTCGACATTGAATTCATACTTTTTTTTTTAAACTTTTAAATAATTCGACTTACTTTTTTTAAATCGTGTAATCCAAATAGAAAAGGAAAATCACTAAAATAAAATGAATTTGTTTTTATTACAATCACTAGAAATTAGTGGTAGCACGTGGTGGTTTGATTAATAGCCGGCGAAATGCATCTGAGCCGCGTGGATCAGAATGTAGAAATGCGCGCGATACTATTGAAGGCCCAAAGTTGAGTTGTAAGTTCCGACGCGTTCCGTGTTTCTTTAACAGTAGAGAAGAGTGGTAGTGGTAGTAGGGACCAAATTCAGAGAGGACAGAGGTTCTTGCACATACTGCACTTCTATTAGACATCACAATCGAGAAAAATTCCCAACTCGAATACGCCCCTTTTTTGCTTTCGGTTTACAAAGCCATTCT
Source organism: Coproporus ventriculus (assembly GCA_027574865.2). Taxonomy (NCBI): domain Eukaryota; kingdom Metazoa; phylum Arthropoda; class Insecta; order Coleoptera; family Staphylinidae; genus Coproporus; species Coproporus ventriculus. The sequence goes on along the minus strand of JAODAH020045185.1, from coordinate 27,423 downwards.
AATACACACAGATACATACACACATGCATCCATTGTTGTCAAAAGCCGCATCGTCTTTTAACGAATTTCTAGTTTATCATCGATTTTAATCATAACTATACCCAGAATGTACAATGATTATAAGAAATAAAATAATATTACAGTTTTTTATAATATCAAATATGAAAATGTAAAAATATTAATGTCACGGAGTATTAAATGTCAAAATGTCAGAAAAGTTACTCATAGGATTTGAATAGAAATTATGCATCATGTCATTTTTTCTTCTCCAAATGCTTCGTTTCTCTTTTTTACTCCTCCAAATGCTCCAAGTTGTTTTCTTACTTCTTCAAATGCTTCATGTCGGTTATTTAACCTCTCCAAATACAATTTTTTGCCTCTCCAAAATGCGATCTATTATTTTTTCATGCCTCAAAATACTTCATGTTGCCTTTTCACCCTAAAAAATGTGTTCTATTGCTTTATTTACACCTCCAAATGCTTTATGTTGCCTTTTTATCCCCTCAAATGCTTTACGCTCTAAATCTGTAATGTTTACTTTTACTTTTCATGCTTAAAAATACCACTCATTACTCTTTTACCATTCCAAATATTGTCTCTTTGTCTTTTCTAACCCTTCCAAATGTTCAATGTTATTTCGCTTTTTACTTCTAAAAATGCTTTATGTTGCTTTTCTACTTCTTAAAATGCTTCTTTTCGCATTTTCTAGCCTTCTCAATGCTTGATGTCACCTTAAATGCTTCTTATAGATTTTCCCCTCTAAGTGCTTCTTATTACATTTTTATCCCTAAAAATGCCAATTGTCATGTTTTTCTTTCAAATGTCGCTTCTTCTACCCCTCCAAATGCTTCACGTCGCTCTTATCTTTTATTTCTTTTTCTAATAAATGACATAAAAAATAAATTAAAAGAATTGTCTTGAAAATATCTACTTTGTTAAATTTAATTAAATAACAAAATTAGTTTAGATTGTTTGAAATCTTAATATTTTCTGCAGTTCTTTATAAAATGTGAAAAATATTTTCAATTAATCAAATTTCTAACATTTTTTATTTGCATGTTAAATTTTTTCTTTAAAAAATGTTCGTGGCTAAAAACAAACAAAATGCATTACACGAATAATACCAAGAAAATTGTTGTATTTTTACTTTTTTTTTTATTTTAAATTGTTTGTAGGACAATAGAAAATAAATAACAGTAAGGTGTAAATTAAATCAGACCAAAAACCACATCCATCACACAATACCCAGATAAATCAAGAGCGCATTTATTTATTTGTTGAGTACACCTCTCCTATCAAAACAAAATGCGTTCTTGTTACAATAGCCATGGCACACTATTACTTAACTTTTGTGTTCTTATCCAAACAAATCCCACTAAATCATTCATATTTTAATTAATTCATTCATAAAATTAAATTTTACTATGAATTTTTAAAAATAGTACATTATGATGCAACAAATGCATAATAAAGTGGTTAAAAAAATTACGCAATCAAAATTAAAAAACTCGCAAAAAGCAGTTGCAACGTTAAATAACACATCGTGCCCTTAAATTAAATACGCTTGCTTTAAACTCTTAATTAAGTACTTTGTACTATAATGTACTATTAAAATAGTACAAGACATTTCTTTTAATTACATATTTCATTATTGGTAAAACTCTTGCGGTTATCATTTAATAAGTGCAAATTAAGCATTATTTATCTTTTCATTATGTTTATACATAAATCGCGCTAAAATAATATGTAAATTAAATAATTATTCTTAGAAAAAAAAAGAAATTGCAAAACAAAATTTAAATGAATGTATTCTACGAACCAATTTGACTTAATTGTGTGAATATGTGTAAAAAATATAATGAGATCATTTTCAATTATGTCACTGTTAGAATTTTGACAGAAATAATGATCATACAATGAAAGCGTTCTTCTATTTTCTAACTGGAATGCAATATTCGTTTTGTCTCTATTTTGTTATAAAATATAAAATTAATTGCGTTTGTACAAAAAAAAAAGAAAAATGTTAAATGTTAAAATAATTTCAAATTACATTTAGACTCGTATTAAGGCAATTTCAGGTCATACCTAAGAATTAAAGGCCATAACCAACAATTAAAGGCCATAACCAGAAATTTCAAGGTCATATCTAGGCCACATTTAGGTTTTCAAGATCATACCTAGATTTTGAAGGTTATATCTACTTTCTTAAGCTCGAATTTCAAGGTTATATCTAGATTTTTAAAGGTCAATCAAAACTTGACATCGGATATCCAACATTTAAAAAACGAAAGTGTCAAAACATGACATTTTCGACAGTTTTGTTATTTTGAACATCAGATACCCGATGACGGTATTTAAATTAAAGGAAGTTGTGTTAGAAAAGTAATTGTAATATCCATTTTGACAACGAATCATTTTTCTTTTACAATCAAAATCTTAAAAAGAACACGCATAGGCCTCTCAAACATCAATTGTCAAATGTCAAATTTCATGTGAAAACTAATTTTCTGCTCTTCTAGGCACCATGGGATCTGTCATCTTGGATTCAAAAGAATAATAAAATTACGTAGATTGATGTTTATTGTCTGGAAATTAATTTTTTAAATTTTATTTTAATTGGTAGATTTTCGTTCTTTTCCTCATTCCATCTTTTTCCAACAAATTCAATGCCAATTATCCTATCTTTTTCCCATTCATTAAATCAGAAAAAGAGTCTTAAGAAAAGATATAAATTCATTAATTAAACAGAAACTGTAATAAGCTTCTTTTTATTTTTATCAATTATGACAGATGAAAATCTATTCTTAAACCATCTGTTGATTTCTTCCTTATCGGAATTTAATTTATTGCAATTTGATTAAAACACGCAAAACATAATTTATAGTTTGTTCCATGTTCTCATTTCAACCGGTATCTTTTTAAAATGTCATTTTATATTTAAAAAATATTATTAATGTTTGATCTGAATTTAAAAAGGAAACAAAAAGATAAGTAAACAATTTTAACGTTAGGCAATACACATTACACGTTTGAATACGTAAAATGGAGTTTATTGTTTATGGTTGCGCCCTCTGTTGGACAGTGGGCATATTATTTATTAGTACGGATAGGAACCGAAATAAAAACCTGTTGATATTAATTAAATACAAATTCACTGTCATAGAGGGCAGTACGTACTGCAAAAAAATATTTTTTTAAATATAATTTATAAAAATTAAAATTATTCTTGAATAAAATTTTGATCTTTTCCTAGTTTTTAATTTAATAAAAAAATAAAAAATAAAATAAAAATTGAAAAAACATGAAAATCTAAGTAGAACATTTTGAGAAATTAAAGAAAAATCGTAATACTGATAACCGAGATGTCGCAGGTTGAAATTTTTGCAGTCGAAACCCATCATGTTCCTACTCAAAGAAAGGAAATTTCCTGCCGAATCCGAATTTTCCACCCCCGACTTTCTAACTTTATTGATATTAAGAATAACGATTAAGTTAAAAAGCTAAAAGAAGATTTAAAATGTGAAAAATAATTCATGGTATTAGTGTGTTAAAATTAAAAAAAAAAAAACTAACAAATGTCAAAAATAAATGTCGATAAATCTGAAAACATTGAAAAATAACAAAATTTTCGAAATGCGAAATTGAAGAAACAAATAAATCGATAATTGAATTATAAACAAAACGTTGAAAATAGAAAATATTCAAAATGTGAGAACCAAAAAAGTACAAGTCGAAAATTAAAAATTTTAGATATGCAAAAAACATGTATTTTAAAATCATCAAAAATTTGTTGAATTTACAAAATTTTGCAATTTCGGAAAAATTGAAAAATTTAACAGTTAGAAATAGAAAATTTTAAATTTAAAAAAACAAATTATATATGACATTTTAAATGTGATTTTTAAAATTTAATGACATTTTGACATTGTATCTTTTTTTTTCTTTAATAAAAAAATTTAGAAAAAAATTTATCGATTAATCAAAAAGAAACTTGATTGTTTCTATTTATAGAATAATTACATCGAATCGATATTCCTAGTCTCAGAAAGGTAATAAAAAAAATAAGAAATTAAAACGGTGTCTGGTAGGAAGAAACCAGTTTTTTTTTATTATGTTGGTAATAAAATAATTAACGTTGTAAAGACCTATTAAAAAATTGGCGTGCAAACAGAACAGACATCAATCAACTTACACAACTACCAACATAACAATTTTTACCAGTTTTTGAATCCTAAGAATTAAAAGTTGGCTTTGGAATGTTCCTGAGGTCCTTCATTTCATTTCTTTTCAGTTCTTCTGACTTAACTTTGATTTTGAATAATTTTGAGTAAGAGAGAATCTTAAGATACAGACTCCCATAGGATACTAATAGCTGCTAAAAGATAAATTTTTATGTCCCACTTCCACGGAGGAAGTATTCTTCATCTATTGTATATAGCGTTAGATCTATCGCAATTAGTGTGCCAATCATTGAGATGTGTGTTAATCTTCCTTTGTTTAATAATGATATACCTGATTGCTAAAGGGTAATGTAGAGACCCCATCTTCTAATATCTGGATACATGTGGGAGGATGAGCATTAAAATCTGAGGTCGGAAGTTTGTTTGATCATGCTTTCTAGCTCTTGAACAATAAATGCTGTTTCTAGTGATTTGATAGAATAGATTGTCAATAAAAAAAATGCTTTTTAGCGCCACAACCTTAAGATCAGAAACGATATTAACGCTTTTGAGTACTAGGTTTTTTGTGACAAAGATGACTACACTACCTTTTTCCTTCTCTTATATTTCGAAGAAAAGCTTTACTTTAAAAATATTTCGAATATATTTTTTTTATATTTATATATGTTTATATGGATGCGAAACATGAACATTACGGTAAAAAGACGTAAAACGCCTTTAAGCCTTTGAGATGTGGTATTGTAGGAGGATTATGAAAATAACCTGGACAAAATCACGAACGATAATGTCCTTGAAATGATCCAGGAAAAGATGTCGATGCTGAATACGATATTTATAAGGAGATACAAAATGATAAGGCACATTCTGAGGCATGAAGGTTTGATTAACCTTATAATAGAAATTACAGAAACCGAGGAAGTTAGCAAAAAGTGTGGACGTGGAAGACCAAAACTGGTTTATATGAAACAAACCCAGAAAGATCTAGAAGGAATCGTACAGAGCCGGTAAAAGTGGAGATGCGCTTCAAACCAAACCTCATTTTGATGACCCTGTGATGATATATTTTCTCTGAATATTTGAAGAATGAACATTTACTAATTTTATTAAAATTTTTAGCATATAAATAATAGCTTTACCTATCAGTTTATTCCATTATTAATCATCAAAAACAATTATAAATTGAAATTTAGATCGAGATAAATTTATACATTTAAAAGTTCCGTAATATTTCCTCTTCAAAATAATCTCTGAATTTAAAATATATGATATAATCAAACAATAAAAATTACATAAGAAATTTTTAATTAGATCTGTTATTCGTATTATTATTATTTAATTTCAACCTGTTATTACTAAGATTGTAATGCGCAATTGCAGTTATATTATTTTAAATATGATAAACAAGGTCATTTCAGAATAGTGTGTGTATGAATAAAATGTGAACTACGATCAAGATTAAAACATCTATCGTTCATGATAAGTCTAATCGATTTTCTTTTTGATAAAATATATTTATTTCTGTATAATATTTCAAATGCAAAATGTTGGCAGTAATTTTGTGCCTCCTTGCAGTTATATTACCATTCGCAATTAGACTATTCAAGAAATTAAATAATATTAATAATGCTGTCAAACATATTCCGTCACCACCGGGGAAGCCTTTGGTTGGACATGCTTTAGATTTTAAAAATACAGGAGGTGAGTACTAAGGAAATTTTTAATATTTTCGTTATTTAATCGTAATTATTTTTTTTTTTAGATATTTTACCGGTTATGCACAAACACGTACAAAAATATGGAGGAGTATTTTATTTAACTTTTGGTTTTTGTTTTCCGTTTTTGGGAATCGCAGATATTAAACTTGTTGAATATATTTTAACTTCCCCAAAAATTCTTAATAAATCAGATGATTATAAATTTTTCAAAAATTGGCTCGGAAATGGACTTTTGACAAGCCCAGGTAAATTTAAAAAATATATTAATTATATCTGACCCTGGTGTTGCAGTGAATGTTTATTTTTAAGAAGGTCAAAAGTCAATTAAATATTATTTAATCAAATAAGATTGAATAATGTATTAGAACCTTTACAGCAATTTTGTAGTTTTTGAATTTATTGTTGGTTGTTTACTAATGAAAAGTTTGTATATCGCGGAGTCATTTGAAAAAGATCGGATACGAAAATTTGCCTGTGAAACATCGTATATGTGTGCGTCTGTCTAAGCTATTGAATATGGAAATAGATATGTAAAACATCGTATGAATTTGCGTCTATTTAAATTGTCCCATATGATAATGGGCCTATAAGAATTCGTATATGAATCTTTTACATACGATCTTTTTCAAACGCATTTTAATATCCAACAGTTTAGGCAGACGCATATACAACCGATGTTTTGCAAATGTATTTTCACATTCGACAGCTTAAGAGGACGCGCACATATACGATCTTCTTCACCTGACCAAGAGATATAATGTCTGTGTGTGTAAATTTCTTTGAAGAAAAGCTTTTTATGTTTTAGGTATAAAAAACATTACAAATTTTTTTAGTCCAAGTGTCTAAAGTTGGTCGTAAACATGATTTGACCAAAAATCGTGTTTTCTGCTATTCTAAATTCCACGAAAATTACACTGTAATACGAAAAATTTTCGTACATTTTTCTAAAAAATTTACCAAATTTCCTCAGAAAATAACTCTTCCATGCTTTTAGATCTTTTCTCAACCCATTTCCTAATAAAGGACATCGACATTTTTTCTACAAACCTAAGTAAATCCTCATTGCAAAATATACAGGATACAAAGATTTCAGAGTACGAATAAAAATATTTTCAAAGTTACTACCTTTTTCAAAAAAAAAAACCAATCCTCCTTAAGAAGTAGAAACGCCAGAACCCTTACTAAGGCACTTTAGGCATAAAAAGAACTCTTAAAAGAACACATATAGGGCCATAGGGCAAAGATGATATTTTTTTGGAAAAATTTGGACATTCTATAACAAAAAGGTCTCTTAAGTTATTTCGTTGAAAAACACATTTTTCGCTCAATTTTAAGTTGTGAAAACACTATTTTTTGGAAGATCTCGTTTTTGATCAAGTTTGGTCCCCTGGATTTCGGAACCCTGATATATATTTGACCCATTATTCTTGTTTGGGACATAGAAAAGAAGTAAATTTCCTCCAACCATTTCTGTTCCTCGCAATGTACCCCATCTCTGTCTCAAATTTATTAGTTCTTCTCAATTCATGCATAACGTATTTTGGGGGCACCCGTTTTCTAAATTTGTTCGCATGACCCAAAATTTTGCGTTATGCTATTTGTAGTATAAAATAAGATTATAAATAAATTACTAAATTATTATTTTTTACATTTTAGCTTCCACATGGACCAAAACCAGAAAAATGATTACACCCTCATTTCACTTTCAAATCTTGGAACAATTTTTAGATGTGTTTCACTCATGCACGGAAATTTTAATAAAAAACTTTGAAAATACAAATAGGAAACCTTTCGACGTCTTTCCATTTCTAACTGCATACACTATGGATGTTATTTGTGGTAGGTTTATAAAAGTTATCATACATCTGTACTAGCAAGATTGCGCAATATAATTTTTCTGAATTTATTAACATAAATGTTATATATGCTAAAATTTCAAATGCCAAAAGTATAATGTCAAATATCTAATGTCAATTGTGAAATGTCAAAATGTCTAAATAACCAATGTCAAAATGACAAATGTGAAAATGACAAAGGCCAAAACGTTAAATGTCAAAATGACAAATGTCAAAAAGTTAAATGTCAAAATAACAAATGTCAAAACAACAATTACAAGAGCGAAGATTTATCTAAAACCACTTATGCATACATACCACAAGAGTCTACTCTTGCCCTCCAGTATTATGAGGGCACAGATCGTCGCAGTTCATTGTTGAATGATTTATGTATCCACACAAACTAAGATACATACATCCACTTGTCACGATGGCCCAAGGTGATGTAATACATTAGACTAATACATGGGTTAAGCTGATCAGAGAGATTGAATAGAGACACTCTCTCGCTATTACAAGTATTATTCTTTGATGTATCGTGAAAAATCAGTCCTTCCCCTCTTCACTACATTTTTCGCCAGGATGGCTACCCTGAACTGGTTGACCTTGCTTTCCTTCCACATATTGACCCAATAGATGGGCCAACCTGATGAGCGAGATTTAATGGCCACCTAGCCGCTGCAAATTTTGGTTGCGCACACATGGTTCTACGATGTGGCGTCAAAAACCGCTTCCGAAGCCATCCTTGGCCAACATTATTTCCAACTTCCATCAACATCGCCCCCTACAAACCAATGTCGCTCTGCATGATGGTGATGTCTTGCAATGGCCCAATTTGAACCATCTTGAAGAGGGGCCGTAACAAAGCCATACTTGGCTATCATCAATTCCAGCCTCTACCAACATCTGCCACAACAAGCTAATGACTGTCTACATTATGGTGATGGTTTGTATTGGCCCAAGAGGGGCCTTTATGCCTTATTAATGTCCGCACGTTACTTTTTGACACTATAGGAAGAATTAGATCGAATTTAAAATTGTTTTTGCAAAATTTATGCAACCACGTAATCTAAGAAATTATGGAATATGAAGTGAGATATATTCGATTTATTTTTTCAAAGTTTGGTACTACATCAAATTTCAGGCCGATGACATGATGTAAAACACAACCCATACAGATATTTCAACTTTATTGTTTATTTAACGTCGAAATTTTTAGCGCGAAATGTAAAATTTCGCCCAATTTTCTTTTTAGAAATGATCTAACACCAAAAATAGATCATTTTGGAAAGTTTGGTAGAATATATTCCAATGACTTACATACTATTTGATGCAGTACTTTCAGCAAATGGGCTCTAAATTGAAAATGCAATTTTGAAGGTCTCTGGAGCTTTTATTTTGCATTTCATCAAGAAACTGTATTTGTATTATTTTATCACCTTCATTTGAATAATAAATTGGCAACCAATTTATTTCTTTAGGATATTTTTTTTTCAGACAGTTTTTTACGTAAAAACCCTAAAAAAAATATTTTTTCATAAAAATTTTTGTTTGTCCATTCAGCGACAATCAATCTATATGATATGCCAAAATTTCATAACTCTACCAAACATAACCAAACGCAAATTGCGTGTGACAGACGGACGGATAAAAGTGATTTTAATAGGGTTCGTTTTTGTTAAAATCGAAATCTAAAAAGTAGATTGGCACCTATAAAAATTAGACTATCCAACAGCCAATCAAATTGTCTATTTTTAAAAAAATGTTTCTGAAATTTACTCTTAAAAAATCATATTATAAATATTAAATAAAGATGTTAATTTATATTTTAGAAACGTCAATGGGAATTACAATTAATTCTCAGGAGAATTCGGATGGTAGATATGTTCAAACCATTAAGGAAATTACAAGAATTGCAGGAGAAAGAGGTTTGAGTCTGCTAAAACAAAATGATTATTTATATTACTTCAGTAAAGATTTCTGGAAAGAAAGGCGTTTGGTGAAATATGTACACGACTATACTGACAGAGTTATTCAATCAAGAAGAGAACAGCTAGAAGGTAAAAAAATCAATGTTGAGCAAATGACGGATGATTTTGGAAGAAAGAAGAAAATGGCATTTTTAGATTTATTACTTCAAAGCACTATAGATGGAAAGCCTTTGACCAATGACGAAATTAAACAAGAAGTTAATACTATTATGTTTGCAGTAAGTAAAATATTAACTAATATTCTTTTTCTACTTTGCAATCGTAACATACTCAATATGAAACTCAAAAGGGTTTCATAATAGCCTGATTAAGGTATTCAGCTCTTTACGTTTCGGTGTTGCTATTAAATTTATTCAACTGAATTTCACTATCAGATTCAGTCTAATTGATGTTCTGTCAAATGAGACAGACATTAAATTGATGATAAATCATCGGGGAGATCGCAAATAAGGTAAAAATAAAACTAGAAAAATATCATATACAATTCATCCATAACGAATACATAATAATATCTAATTAAAGATCAACTAATTTACAATATGATCAAATAATTATTTTACCACTTCGTTAATACAAAATGTGCGGAAAGTAGACTCTAGATTTCTTTTCATCAGGGTAGATTTCAAAAACTGTTAGAATTTTAATGCCATAAATTTTTAGAATATTTTCTATATCTTAGATTTTGTACTGCATTCTGAAATTAAAAATCTTAAGGAAAAATTTCTAGCAATTTATTTTTGAATCTTACAGGGTCATGACACAACATCAACAGCTATGGCATTTACATTGTATTGCATATCTATGCATAAAAACATTCAGGTAACATATAATAACATAATAAGAGAATACATAAAATAGATTTTGATCAACTTTTAATCTATCAGAATAAATTAATAGAAGAATTACAAGATATTTTCCATGATGATAAATTTAGGACGATTACACATGCAGATTTGAATAAATTGAAATACCTGGAAAAAGTTATAAAAGAGTCTATGCGTTTATTTCCACCTGTTGCAGCTATCGGCAGAGAACTTGATGAAAATTTAGAATATTGTTAAGCATGTAAGTCTTATTATAAAATTTATACTGAAAATTAATTTTTAGATGGTGGTGTATTACCAGCAGGTTTACCTTTAACTATTTTAATTTATTCCATTCATCGAGATCCAAAAGTTTATCCAGATCCGGAAAAGTTTGACCCAGAAAGATTTAGTCCTGAAGAGCAAGCTAAACGAAGTGCATTTAGTTATATTCCATTTAGTGCCGGATCAAGAAATTGTATCGGTAATGTTATTAAGGATTAAAAATTAAGAAAAATAAAACTTAAATATTTTAATTTTAGGGCAACGATTTGGAATGCTTGAAATGAAATTTACATTAGCAAATATTTTAAGAAAATTCGAAATTCTGCCCGTGGAAGAACACAAGATGCAGTTAGCTTTAGAAGTGATATACAAGTCTAAGAATGGAGTTTACATAAAAGTCGCGCCAAGAAATTTTTAAAAGTATAAAATTTTATAATTTTTATATTATAGTTTATTACCAAATATTTTTATAATAAAAAAAAAAATTTAATAAAGCGAATAAGTGTTGTTGCTAAAATAAATAAGAAATAATAACATAATGTTCATTTAATGTAGGTAATTATAAATTTTAATAAGATTTATATTATTTATATACTAACTAGCGGCCCGTTTGCGTCTTGCCACGACTCAGAAAAAAGGAAATTCAAGGAAACTCGAAAAATCAACCCGTCCCGTCCCGTCGCAAAAAATGGAGCGCCACTTATCGTAGGATGGATGGGCTATGCCAGAAACCTTCGCGGGAATATACTCAACAACTTCCCAAAGTTTCACAGCTATCGGATGAATGGTGTAGTAATGCATAAAGGACAAACAAACAAACGAAAAAATATACTTTCATTGAATTTATCAAAGTTGAAGGTTCATAGAATATAAACATGGAAGCGTCACAAACGGACAGTGGTTATGTTGAAGGCAGACTATCATCAGTCAGTTCCATTGTTGTTGTGTCCCTATTTTTTTTTTCGATCTTGACAGCTGCTAAATGAATGAATCGACCATATTCCTGCCGGTGATTGTTACGTGCTCTTTTTTTATTATTGGTCGAGTAGCATTGTTTGACACAGAGTAACTATGGACCACGCATGAGCGAAAAAAGAACCGGCAAGGATATGGAAGCCGCTTCGCGATGAACTTTTAAAAATGAATTGTCAAAGATTAAAATCTTAAAGGCAAATCTACAGAAACCAATCTATTTATATATGCAAATTTATTAGAAAGTACTTATGTGGTCGACTCTGTCTATACAGACTTCTCAAAGGCATTGACAGAGTAAATCACAAAATTCTAGGACGTAATTTAAAATCCTATGACTTTTGTGGATCTTAAAAAAATAATTTTATTTATATGTTATTTTTATTTTAATTTAGTTACATTTTCAGTTAATAATAAATAACAATATAAGTGAATTATATAATAATGATTTAAAATTAATTAGATTTGTGCTGTAATTAATGCCAACACAGTTGGCAACATTTCACCGGTCTAGATTTGTAATTGTGGTTTCCTCTACGACTGTAATATTAAAATTGTCATAAATTGCACCATCACTACACGTATTCGTTGCACCCTTATTTTTAATACTTTCCGTTCATCCCAACCGCAAAACAAAAATTTGAAACAGGAAAAATTGTCTTTGATAATAGAATTGAATAAATCACCAAAAATGTTTTCAATAGATCCGGCCAGGAATATACTCTGCGGCAAAATAAAATGAAACATAAACTAATATATGATTTTTGAAATGAAAATTTAAAAACTAATAAAGCAAGTACTCCATAATATTACTAATGCACATTTTTATCTGTGTTTGATAAGTTTATTTATATGAATAAATGTTTGTTATTTATCCATGCAATAAAATTCGGGGATTTTTCTATATGAAACATTAGACGTATCAATATTTGCAAATTTATCGGTAAATCAAAGTTGTTTATCAGTTAGCTACATGCTCTAGATATATTACGTCAAATAAAAAAATACTGTCTCTTAATACATATGATATAATTGATAGTAATAGTTTGGAAAAAACCTAAATATTCCATATGCATTTGAAAAGTATTTTTTTAATTCTTTTTATTCTCGATTTTTCAACTTTTTATTTTAAAATTCCAACTTTGTAATTTCATAGTTTCTTAAGTACAGAATTGATGAAAAGTTGTGAGAAAAACATTTGGATAAAAACTAAATAATGGAATAATGAAAATATTTGAGAAAGCATATTAAAATAAATTTGGAAAATAATAAATGTAATAAAAGAAAGGAGGGTGAAATTTAAAGTATATTCAAGAAACATACAGGATAATTTGAAAAAAAATTGGATGTAAAAATAGAAACTTAAAATAAAATTAATGAAGGTGATCCGTTACGAAATAACAAAAAAGAAAAAAAAGTGGAAAACGAAAACGTAATTGAACAAATAATGTAAAGAAGGCCATATGATTATTTTTATTTTAAATGCCGTAACCCATCTCCGCCCTCTAAAATTAAGCGTTTTTATTATACATCATCTCCGCACCGCGTTGCATATTATAAAAGTCTCGAAAGGGTCGAATATCTAAAAAAAGAAAGCACTTTGGAAAAAAATATTTCAAACAAAAGTTGTATGGTTTCAAAAAAACTATTAAACGGTGCTATTGGTTTGACCTTGAAAAGTCATTTTAAGGTCACATGAAAGTTACATTATTTTTTATAAATGGCAGCCTATATTTTTATTACATGTTCTGGTAGCTGATCTTAACAGCTTTTCAAAACACTATACATTCATATTTTTCACCAATTAGTTTTTGAGTTATAAGGCTTCAAAAATACAATACCGCCGGCATTAGCGTTAATCGAAATGTACCACGTGGAGATTGTACGGTCGGATTTAATTCTTACTATAATAATACTTTTCTTCTTTTAGTATGCTATTATTCAATTTGTCATTCAATTTCTTAATTTTAACCTTAATTGTAAACAAGTGTTAACCGCCCTCCCTTTCCCTTCATAATTTCTTATAAATGTGTTAAGTGTCTTAATTCCTGTGCATTTGCCTGATGAAGCTAAGAAATTATAGCGAAACTAGTTGCATTGTTATGCAATAAAATTGGTAGATAAAACATAGTAGTGTTATTTATTTTTCTTGCAAAATGAACTACCAAAAAGTAGTGGCTGAATCCATCCAATTTTTAAACTATTACAGATTTTTATTTAATATAATTTCCTTTCTGTGCATACTTTAAAGGTTTGTTATTATAAATTTCGAGGTTAATAACGACGTGAAATCAATCTTAAAATTTAAAGCTTGAACTGGAAAAATCTTTAATGGAAAAAACTCCTAAACATGCAATTGCATGAAAATTGTGAAAAAAAATTTTACCACAAAACGGCGTGCATTCATGATGAATTTGTCTGCAAATCAATTAGATTTACTTGTTTGTCGGCTGAATTGTTTAGAACTCGAATTGATTTACTTGTCTGATAGCTTAAATTCACGCCATCCTGAAATTTCTTTAATAATAATAAAAAAAAAATTAAATAGGAAACCAATAGTTGGTTAATTCAGAAATTTTAAAACTGCGGCAAAGATTTAACGTATGGGTTAAAGCACCAAATACAACAGAACCATCTATAATGCCGTTTATGTCGTAAGTATCTATATGGTCGTATGTTGAACAAATCTAATTGTTTGCATGTGGAAGAATTAATATGTTCTAAGTATTTTAAGATATCTAGTTTGTTGATTAGTGAATCTTGGAATTCTTCTTCTTTGCGTGCTATCTCCTTTAAGAAGGTTGGCTATCATCATGGCAATGTAGAACAATAATTTTAACAAAAAAATACAAATAAATGTGCAATTAATTAATTTTCAAACAAAATATTTTTAGCTTTTCCTGTAGGTTTGCAGAGATGTGCGTTCACTTCTGCTTGTATTCGTCCACTTTATCTGGCTTTTACTTGAATTTGTTATAAATCGGTTATCAATATTCTATCTAATGAATAATCTAACTACTTATAGCAATTTAAAAAAAACTGATAAGATATTTAGTAACAAATAGAAAACAAAATAGTTTAGTTTTTAAATGTATAAAACTAAAATGTTAAAAATTAACTTTGTGTATTTAATAACTCTTCTAATATTTAGGTTAGTTTGATATAAAATAATATTTCTTTATATCTAAAAATATTAATCATTTTCTTCTTTTTTTTTTAAATGACATTGAATAAATATTTTGGTAAACACATTTACAGATATCTAGAAAATAAAGTAATGTAAGTAATCACATAGCAATTAACCTAAAAGTCATACACAATTCTAGTATGAATATGTAAATGATATCGTAACTTGTTTTCGTGGTATACAAATCGACATATAATTAATTTTTCAAGAAGTATACTTATTCACTTTATAAATAAATTAAATTTAAGATGATAAAAAATCTGCAATTTTATTTTCTATTTTAGAAATTTCCTTTGTGCACATCATCTCAACTGTGTAACAATGGATTGCTTAAATGAAATTACTTTAGAGACTACAGATTTAATTATATCTAGGATGGAATTAAAGGAACTAGACGAAAATTTATTAAAAAGGCTGGAAAATGTTAATCACATTTGTTTAAAAGGGATTAATTTAAAAAAATTTGATTTATCGTACATCCCCAAAGCTTTAAGTGCTGATTTAAGCAATAACTCACTGGAAACTATAAGCGGATTAGAAAATCATAAATATATACAAGATTTGTTTTTGGAAAATAATCATTTTCAGAAGATTGATTTTGTGTTACAAAATCATACATTACAACATTTATATCTTGGCAACAATCCGTTAAATTATATTCGAATTTCATCGAGAACATTACTGACATTGGATATCAACAATATAAATAGATCATGTTTAATATTGGAGTGTCCACTTTTGAAAACTCTTTACTACTCAACTACCAGTATCTCATATAACCAGCTGAGTCCTGTTTGTAACATAAATCAAAATATAAGTTTTTTTTGTAATTATTCGAAAAAAATTAATTGTAGCCAAGTAAAACGTAAGTATCATATTCTATATTTTATTTCTTCAATTAACCTTTTGCATATACCTAATTTACAATTTAGTTTAACGTTCATTTTTTTATATCCTCTCTGGGAGGTTTGTTTAATAAAAACAGCTTTTTAGGAAAATTACTTGTTTTATTTAATATATCATTATTAGAAGTTTCGGATCTATTCGCTGATGAAGGGCAGTGAATTCTCCAGAAACGTCGGTTAATTTTATTTTAAATTTTGTCCTAAAAAACAGTTTTTATCAAATAAACTTCCCGGAGAATATACAAATATTTTCTTAATATTTTAGAAAAGTCAGTGGATCATGATACACAAGATGTTTGTAAACTTTTTAAAACTACTACACCGTCAGTAAATTTGACAGAAAGTGAAGTGTCTAATACAGAAATATACACTATTTTTATTTTAGTTCCATTGAATCTTGCTTTAATTATTTTAATAGTAAGTTTTAAAAAGTTTCATAAATATAAATATATAATTAAGAGAATGACTATAATTTTTAGATTCTTCTTATAAAATGTTATTTAAACGAGATAAGATTGCCAGAGACTTCTTCTGAAGAAAATCTAGAACTTAGACAAATTTCAATTTGAAGTACAACAAACGAGAAAGTTCTAAATTTAAAGAAGCGTAATAAGTGGACAGAATGAATACCTAGAATTTGTAGAAGGAGGAAGATGATCCTGGAAAGAATTGTATGAACAAAATTTGTAATGATCGATTAAGAAATATCATCCAGATTCCCAAAATGAAGATTATAAGGAAAGAAAGATTAATAACTAATCTTTTGATGGCAAATGGGAAAGTGGCATAAGGTAATAATGGTGTAACAAACAATAATGAAAATGAAGAATTGTAGTAATCAAATAATAAGTTTTAATTAAAATTATTGTAGTACTATTTTAAATTTATTGATTCTATCAAAGAGAATTTTCGGCATTTATTTAATAATTTATAGGTAAATTAGTGGCAGATTCTACCATAAAATATATGATTGTAATTCAAATTTGAAGTCATTATCGCAAATACTGTAGTTTTGGCACACATTTTGATAAAATTGGCCATTTTTTAAATTATCGTTGATTTTTACTCGCTAAAAACTTTATTTTTTATCTGGAAATCATTTTAAATACACTAGTCGACGGGAAATTTATCAAGGAATCGAATGTCGCCAAAATCTTTTATAGATTACGACGCATGCGCAGGAGATTGAAAAAAGTCTTTTCTTTCAAAAATTCGTAGCATTTCTCGATTTTCATCAAATTTTACTGTAGATAGCCAAAAGCCTATAGTTTCAGATAGTGACATGTAAAATTTGGGTTTCTGAGATTTTTCATCGTTTTCTTGCTAAAAATGACAATAATTCAGATTTTTCGTAATTTTTTTGACATTTCTTGCATATGCGCAACAACGTGCAAAAAATCTGGGGTAAAATTCGGATTCGTCTAGAAACTTCTGGTCGACTATGTACTTTCAGACTTTATTCTTATGCACTTTCAACATTTTTTTAACAGAAAATATATTTTCTAAAAGTACAAAATACAATTTCCCGGAGAATTCGAATTTGACCTCAGATTTTTGGTACGTTGTTGCACATGCGCAAGAAGCACCAAAGAATCGACGAAAAATTTGAATTATTGTCAGTTTTGGCTACAAACGATGAAAAATCTCAAAAACCAAAATTTTACGCATCACTATCTAAAAACGTAGGTTATTGCGCATGCGTCGTAGTCTATAAAAAAAAGAATTGGCGACATTCGATTCCTTGATCAATTTTCCATCGATTAGTGTCTTTAAAATGATTTCTAAATCAAAAATTATGTTTTTAATGACCAAAAATCATTTTTTTAATGATAATTTAAAAAATTGCCAATTTCACCAAAATACGTACCAATACTACAGTTTTGGAGATAATGATTTCAAATTTGGTTTACAATCATATATTTTATGGTGAAAACTGCTTTCCAAATTTGTACCTAATCGATGACATGCCACCCAAACTTGTATGGTTTTAGCATGGAATGTCCCATAAGGGTCTTGCTCAAATTTCACCTTTTGACCAATATGGATATCTAATCCACTCTCCGATCAAAATCTGTTATATGTTTCAAGGAATATTCAACAAAAATGTATAATGTTTTGAAAATAAAATATAAGTTCTCATGATGTTTTCTTTAAAAATCTCTATGTTTAAGTTTTATAAACACGCCATTTTTAGACTTCAATACAGTTTCAAACGATAAAATTATTTTATGTTCCGGTACTGGCAATATCTCAAATTTTCTTAGCAGTGCGGCTAAAGTGGCTTTCATTTCTAACATAGCAAATCTTTGTCCTAAAAATAAACACACAATTTATTTGTCAATTAGTTTTGATATTTTAAATAATTACCTATGCAGTTTCTAGGACCTGCACTGAAAGGTAAATAGCTAAATGGATTTCTTTTTGCTTGATTTTCAAGTGTAAATCTTTCTGGATCAAACTTCTCTGGATTTTCGAATATATTTGGATCCCTATGGAGGCCAAAAGGAAATACGACTAAAGGCACATTAGGTGGCAATATTCCTCCATCTAAAACATTTTATTAATTCGTATGAAATTTTCGAATGTTATTAAGTTAACATACAATACGTTTCATCTTCCATTACTTCTCTTGCAAACATAGCTGCTGGAGGATACAACCGCAAAGATTCTTTAATCACCTTTTCAAGGTATTTTAATTCTTGTAAATCTCTATAGGTGATTGGTCTGAACTTATCCTCGGAGAAAATATTTCTTAACTCATCCACAACATTTTCCTAAAATAAAATTATAACAAAGAAAGGCTTTTAGATTTTTTTGGTTTGACTGTACTGTATTTTTCACAGTTTGTTTTCACATATAATATAAGATAAGCTAATCTTATAATTAAAATGTTATTGACAACAATATACAATGAGTAGAATATATGGCAAGGTGAAGAGGTTTGAAATTATTTTTGTCCACCCCGTATAAATAACAATATTTTTCGAAATATGAGTTTAATACAAAATCTATAATTTGATTTCTACAGTAATATAATTAACTTACCTGTATACCAGGATTAATGGATAAGCAATATAAAGTAAATGTTAAAGACGTCGATGTGGTGTCATGTCCCTAAAAATATGTAAATATTTTAACAGAACTGCTTAAATAAACAGGTTATCGAAATATGTGAGGCACAAACATAAAGTGAAAACACATTATTGTCACACATGTAATTAATTTGATAGTAATTGACTGTACCTTTTCCAATATATGAAGTAACTTTAATGTGATTGTATTTATTGAAACGTTTTTTACACTTTATGTGACCTAACGTTGCAGCTCATGAGCTTACTTACATAGGGGAGACCGGGGCTAGTTTACACAAGGGTATGTTTTCACATTTTCGCTTAATTAGTGGCCCGAGCTACATATTACAGCGTTGGATTTTTTAAAAATTAAATACCTATAAAACGAATGATGGCCCGACATTTCTTGGTCCTTATCAATTGATCCCTAAGGCAGTTGATCTCTTTGCCAATTGATCTCTTACTCATTGATCCCCTTAAAACTGGATCTCCTGGACAATTAATCCCTGACATATTTAAAAATTTAATTCGTGATGAAAACTAGACATAAAGTAAACAAAAATGGTTCAATTCGTTTGCAGTGCATAAAGAATAAAATTTTTAATTGTAAAACTGTATTTACCACACATCACCAACTATACATATTATTTCATAATGGCAAAGAACACAGCCATGAAGGAAACCCGGAAAAAGTTTTGTCAAGTAAAGCTGTCGGATTCATGAAAAGAAGGATGAAAGAAATAAATGCATCTAAAAGCACTGTAGAGGCAAATATGTGTGCTTGTTTGAACGAAAGCAGCGTTATGTCAAAAAATCTCGAATTGAGAATATTTTTTTGGAGCCAATCAATGTCAATCTTGATTTTAATTTACCAGAAAAGTTTAACAAGTTTTGCTTGTTTGATTCTAAATTTGAAAGAAAGGTTTCCTCGTGCAGTTGCGTTATAATACTGTGGAAATCCGATTTTATCTACGCGCTATTGCTCATTTGTCATACGAATAAAAAATGTATCTTTATAATATGTAATTGCAATTTTTATTTTATTTCAATAAACTTTAGAATAACTCTTACTGTTTTATTTTCCAAAAATTATTACAAATATTCATACCGAATTAAATTTTTAAATATGTGGGGGATTAATTGTCCAAAGGATCAATTTTCAAGGGGATCAAAGAGTTAGGGATCAATTGTCTTAGGTATCAATTGACAGGGACCAATTGTCGGGGGAGCAATAGTCACCGAACCTAAACGATTTTTTGGGGCAAGTTTTCCCGTGTGAAAACTTGTACAAAATTGAGTTTTTCATTTATTTATGTAAATTTATTCATAAGCTTACAATGTTTACGTGTATTAACTGTTTATCGGAAGAATCTGATTAGAACTAATCGAAAAAGAAAATAAGATTCATTTATTTCTTAACAAACAAAATATTATTATCTAGAGTTTAGGGAAAAAAGTTTCTTTATGCTTGTCACATATTATAGGGTTAAAATAAAAATTAATTTAAAAAAGAATTTTTTTTTTGTATATTTAAATAACCCTGGAAAACTTCCCCCGTAGCCTGAGAAAACTTGCCCCATTTGTGGGGCAAGTTTTTTCAAAATTAACGTTTTATAAAATGTTGTTTATTTTTTGTGGGAACGATTTTCCAGTTATATTATGTTATGTTCACAAAGTATAGTCATTTAGGCATCAAATGCTGCGGCGCTATTTTATTCAAAACTATTACAATGCCAGAGAAAGCAAAAGACCCAAACTGTGAAAATATGAGCACTATATTTTATGTAATAGGAGGCTGTAAATGATTATAAATTATTTTCAGTATACATCTATGAGCAGTTAGTAAGTTTTTCTTAATTGTTTAGCTTTGTATTTTATTTTTAAAATTGAGTGCAAACACCATCCCGTATGTACTAAGAAACTTTATCTATAGACATGTTTCTAGATATCTCTTAAGTCGGTACGTATTTACTGAGCAATTTTGTCTATAGACATTCGGCTTGGATTTCAACGTGACGTAATGCGCATATTGAACGTAAATTCGCATGATTGCATGGCATATCGGTATAGCTATATAGTTAGCAAGAGACAGTCTATAAACCAATTTTTAAACATGTCACTAGTTGAAGAAGTCAGGTCATAAAGGACACAATACTCACATTCTGTTCTATAGTTCTACCTTACAATTTTCTCATTTTCTCTTGCTACATAGAAGAATTGTGTTAAAAGGAAATAATATTTTTTTATCTATAAAATCTATTTTCTATTGTCAAACTTATTTACTTAAAATTGCAGTTACGTCATGTTTCGCATTAAACGATGATGTGCTTATAACATTTCAGTGAAATCTCTTTTGCCTAAAATGTTAGTTTTCAAATTTCTAAAAGCTATTAACCAAGGAAAATAACATTTGATTAGGAAGAGGTCATTTTTCGAAAATAATTATTTGCCTGTGACACATTCCTAACATCAATGTGCGCTCATATGCACCACAACTTATTTAATTTTATATAAATTATAATTACATACCGCAAACATTATTGTATTTACTTCTTGTCTAATATCATCATCCTCCATTGGTTTGCCGTCCAAATTACTTTGCAGCAATAAATCTAAAAATGCTAGACGTCTTTTCCTTCCAAAATCATCTTCGGACAAAACATTTTTCGAATTACTGATTTCTTTCTTTCTTCTTTGTATAACTTCCCTGGTATAATCGTGAATTATTTTCACCGCCTTTCTCTCTTTCCAATAGTCTCTCGAAAAGAAATACAACAACTCAAACTGCTTTAACGGTTCAAATCCTCTTTGGGCTGCAATTCTTCCCATTTCTTTAACACTGATAACATATTTAGAATCTTCATGGTTTTGTGCATTTATTGTGGTACCCATGGATGTTTCTAGAAATACCGTTTAAGTTTGATAAGACGAGTTTATTAATTTTTTTTTTTGCTTACCACAAATTACATCTAAAGTATAAGCTGTCATATATGGGAATATATTGATGGGTTCTCCAATTCTCTTTCTTAGTTTTTCTACTAAAACATCTGAAACTGAGTTGAAGACGTCTAAGAATTGTTCTAAGATTTGAAAGTGAAATGCTGGGGTAATAATTTTTCGCGTTTGAGTCCACTTTGGAGCTAAAAAACATGTTATTTTCAAAATATAAATTTATGGAAAAAATTAAAATATTGCAAAATTTAGAAAATATATAACATGAAGGAATAAATAAGAAGTTAAAAGTCCGCAACATTTACTAATTGAAAAAGTTAAAAGATATGGGATTCGAAAAATATCATAAATTCGAAAAATTCAAATTCAAATTTATCAAATCAATAAACTACAACATATAGAAAAGCATGCAATTTTTGACATCGTTATAACCATTGCCCATTTTGCTAATTTATTGCTAATTAACAACTTGTATAGCGTAATTGAAAAATTAAATGTTGGAAACTATTTAATTGTTTGTAATACCTCATTATACGTCAATTAAAACCTAATTGCTGTAAATTATGAATTTATTTAGCTAAATATAAACCAAAACAAGACTTACCAGAACTTGTTAGCAAACCCGTTCCTAGCCATTTTTGTAAAAATTTATAATCTGCAGATTTTTCAATAATTTTTGTTGAAGTCAAAAGAAATTCTATAAATTTGACATCAGTGATGAGTATAAATGGAAAACAAAATCCAACATTTAAACGAACTATTCCTCCGAAATTTACTTGATGTCTTCTCAAAGCTGGAATAATTGCTAAAAAGAAAGAAAAAGAGATAATAATTTTTTTATATTCAAACCGCTATTAGCATTAAAATGATTAATAATTTACTTAAAAAAATATTGCTTTTTGAAACTTCTACCCAAAAAGAAGAAACAACTAAAATTAATTTGTTTTTTTAAATTTTTCTTAAATATTCTAATTTTTATCTTTCAAATTTTTAGATTTTTTTTATTTTTCAGAATAGTTAAAAATATAAACTTGAAAACTTAAAAGGTTTAAAAATAGGAAAACTATAAGAAATAAAAAACAGATTTAAAAAAGAAAATGGAAAACAGGAACTTAAGCAAGCCATGTTCTCGAAATTTTTCATTTAGCACGGAGCTCCGTGCGAACAAGTTTTGTCTTCTGAAGGATAAAGCTTCACATTGCAGTTTTTTCTTCAGTATCTCAAGCTCTACTACATATTCGGTTCCCTTCAAAGATGTCCATAGTACGGAGGTGTTTTCAGAGGTCGTATTGATCTGCGAAAAGTTCTGCAGCCACTCTGCACTTCATTTTAGAAAAGTTTAACAATGTATGTCACCGCCTCGCAAAAGGTTGATTTAAAATTAATTTACTGCTTATTCGCGTCGATTAATGATAAAAAAATATGAAAAACAATTGGAAATTAATAATAAATGAAAAATTCTAGAATATAAGAATATGAGTCAATTTTAAAAGCAAAACATACAATTTTGTTTTTAATTTAAAGTATTTTTATTTTGTTTATTTATTTCTTAAAGAAGACTCTTTGATTGAACGAGACGCTGGACTGTTCAGTAGCCTAAATCCGTCTCTGCATCTAAAGGCAATTATTATTATTATTTTTTAATAAACAGTTCTACTTACTTGTAGTCGAATTAAAATCCAAAGCATGTCCCAACAAAAATAAATCTGGAGGACTCACGATATTTCTTAGCGTGTCATTAATATGTTTTAAGTTCTTAAAAAATTTGAAAACATAAATAATTATAATTAAAGCGGCGGATAAACAAACAAGAAATACTGACATAATGTAATTATGAATGTTAATAAGATTTGTATTATTTATGAACCAATTGAATTTATCTAAGTTCAAGGTTCAAAGAATAAAAGTATGGAAGCATCACGAACATACAGTGGTTATATTGTAGGCGGACTATCACTAAACTGAAAAGTGCGAGAAGACTTGTTGTTAAGTCCAAAGTTAATTGTTTTATTTTTATTTAAACTGGATTTCGTGAAAGTTGTAAACAGGCATAATACTACAATATTATTAACACGGCTGGATTGAAGGTTGCCTAATGTAAGATATTAACGATCATCTTACAATAGCGCCACACTAACAAAATAGGCAATGGAACTAAAATTATTTTAAAAAATTAAAAAAAAATGTTTCAAATTGCGTTATCAAAATAAACAAGTACAAAAAAATTATTTTCAGAATTTAAAAGAATGAAAAACACAATGAAACTTTAAAAATGTACGAAAGATTGAACGAAAAAAAAAAAAAAAATAGAAAAAGACAACTGTAAAAATCTATTAAAGGCGGAAAATATATTATTTTTTTCTTATGACTAGTTACATAGTACAGCGGCTAGTTGAACTGAAGATTTTTCGGTTTCCTGTACACAAAGCAATCATGTTTTCCTACATGTATTACATAAAAACATGTACCACTAGAGGGTTAAAAAAATTCAAAAATTTCGGCTGGGCTCATTAACTAAAACTAAAAAATGTTTTTTTAAGTTTTAGGCCAAAAATCGGCTTCCTAGGTCAAAGCAAAGGACATTTCAGATTCTACGGAGAATTTTCGATCGATTACATATGTTTGAATGTTTATTTTGTTGCAAAATACGGTTTTTACAGGCGAAATTTGTTCGGGGAATCCCCTTTTTTATCGACAGCATTATAAAAACCAGCCGATTTGATAAAATATTTTAGTTTCACTTGACAGTTTCAAGTAAAACAACTTTTCCGATTATATTTTTAAAATTTCGATTTAATAAAATTAAATCTGTACATTTTCAGTTCATTATGGACAATCGAGCCAATCAACTAAACTCAAACAATCAAGCCTACGTTCAGAGCAGAGCTGAAACAAAGGCTAATACGGATAATCGAGCCAAACAACTAAACTCAAACAATCCAGCCTACGATCGGAGCAGAGCTGAAACAAAGGCCAATACGGATAATCGTGCCAACCAACTAAATTCAAACAATGATGCTTACCACGCAAGCAGACAAAATTAAGAAAACATAAAAATTGTTTAATTAGAAAAGTTTTAGTAATGCAATCTTCGTTTTAATTTCAAAGAAATAATTTTTTAAATATAAATAACTTTTTAGTTATTATATTAATTTATGGAAGAAATGTAAAATTATTAATTACTGTACTGTTAAAATAAAATACATAATATGTGAATATGTGGTTTTTTAATTTTATCGTAAATTTTAAAAAATATATGTGGCAACTCTTTAATTAAAAAATAATAATAATAATTAAATAAATAAGTAAACTTAAATATCTTGTCAGCATATACGTAATGCCAAAATACGCAAGGTATGACAATTAGGAATAGAAATAATTGTACAGCTTCGAAAAAACATAAAGAACTTTTTTGTTTTGCCTTAAATAATTATTTTTATATCTAAAATTAGTCTTTTATCGCAAATATAGACTCAAAGAATAACTACGTCGTTTATAAAATGTAATTTTGGTGTTGACGTGTACATTACGGATTTTATGAAAACTTTTGTCATTTCAACATTTGTTATTTTAAAACATTGTTACATTTGATATTTTGACTTTCTTTTGTGCATTTTCCATAAATTATCATTAAAAACTGCAAAAGTTTGATAAAATTTCAAAAATTGTTTTCAGAATTCACAGTTTTCTGGCTTATTATTTGGAGAATACTAAAATTCGGTGAAAATAATCATAGTAACCTTCTTTAACATTATTTATTCAATTACGTTTTTGTTTTCCATTTTTTCATTTTTTCTTATTTCGTGGCAAAGCGTTTTCATTCAGTTTTATTTGATTGTTTATTTTTCCATTAAATTTTTCTTTAAAATTTTCTGTGTCTTTTTCCTTAATATATTTTTTCTACTTTGCAATCATAAGCTTCTCATTATCAAAAGGGTTTCATAATAGCCTCATCATAGCACCCGAATATTTAAGTTTCAAGGCATTTATCACATTCAGATTCCATTAGCTTGATGTTGGGCCAAATGAGGTGGACATTTAATTGATGATAAATCATCGGGGAGATCGCAAGTAAGGTATTATTCTGCATCAAAATTAATTTTAATTGTGTGGAAAAAACCCCACTTTCTTGTACGAAATTTCTGCGTGCCACATGCGTCCATAACCTATTTGAATTGAATTGAATATTCGTGTGTCAAAACCATACAAGCTTAGGTGACATGTCGCCGATTTGCCTCAAATTTGGTAGGCGGTTTCTACCATAAAACATGGAAATCATTTTAAAGACACTAATCGATGGGAAATATATCAAGGAATCGAATGCCGCCAACATTTTTTTATAGATTACGACACGTGGGTAGGAGATTGAAAAAACTGTTTATTTGTTCCGTCAAATTTTCCCTGAAGATTTGACGAAAATTAAGAAAGGTGTCTTTGAGCAACGAATTTTTGAAAATAAAGCAATTTTTTCAATCTCCTGCGCACGCGTTATAGTCTAAAAAAAATTAACGACATTCGATTCCTTGATAAATTTCCTATCGATTAGTGTCTTTAAAATGATTTCCACATCAAAAATAAAGTTTTTAGAGAGCAAAAATCAATTTTTTTAGTAATAATTTAAAAAATAGTTAATTTTACTAAAATGCCTGCCAAAACTGTAAATTTTGAGATAATGACTTCAAATTTAGTTTACAAACATATATTTTATAGTAGAAACCGTCTAGCAAATTTGAGCGAAATCCGTGTCATTCCGCCTAAACTTGTATGGTTTTGGAATGAAATGCCCTTGTATAAAATACTATTATATTAAATTTTAATTTATTTTAAATACTTTCTTAATTATTTCTATTATTATATTTTTCAGTTTTTCCAAAATGTTTTTCTCAAAAATTTTCACCCTTTAAATTGAGTATTTAAGAAACTAAGGGTATGAGTACAAAGTTGGCATGTTGAAAGACGAAAAATTAAAAAATGGACAACAAACAGAATAATATAAAAATCAAAATACAAAAAACTTTAAATCAAAAATTCATGTGGAATATTTTTAAACTATTTGTAACAGTCATATCATATACATTCATTTTGATTGCTGTAAGAGATAATATTTTTTCATTTGATATTATACAACTAAAGTCCAAAGCTAATAAACAACTATTGATTTGAAGATAAATTTGCAAATCTTGATTAAGATACGTTAAATATATCGCATAGGTAAATCCCCGATTTTCATTTCGTGCACAAATAACAAATATTTATTAATATAAATAAACTTATCGAACACAGATAAATAAAAATTAGTCGTTTCAAATAAATTAATAGGTAAACAAAATATCTCCATAGAAGTATTTCTTTAAAATGTATGAAAATTATTCATGGCAAAAATATTTTATTGAAAAAATATAATTCAAAATTCTAATAATTACTTACATTCATTTGGGCAAAATTATCATAGGTGCAGGTTCAGGAAGCTTGCGCAATACGATTTTCTTGAATTTATAAACATAAATGTCTGTAATGGTTCTATAT
>JAODAH020045158.1:0-85377 GCA_027574865.2 Coproporus ventriculus | reverse complement strand
TTTGTTATCTATTACAACATCCTGAATTCTCTATAAATTGCTTTGTCTTAGAGCGTTTGAGTAGGATCCCCAATTAACACGGATTATTCTACTAAAAAAGTTTCTATTAATATAATCTCCCCGAGTTCGAGGAGATAACAAAGCTATTGAATTAGGCCAATATGGGAAGAAATACAACGTGACTTAAAGGCTGAAAAGGAGGAAATGGAGGAAATCGAAGTGTTGCTCGAACTGGGAATGGGTGAATTAAGAAAATTTGATTGCTTCATTCATAGCATAAAGAACATACAAAAACAAAACTATTCCACAAACTCAAACAAATAAAGAAATATTCATAAATAAACTAATTTCTATATTTTATAAAATAAACAACAAATCACTGTACATTTATTTCTTTTCTTTTTAATATTAAATTATTTACCGCAGATATTATTATACGGCAGAGTAGTTCAGTAACAGATAGCTTGCTTCTCATTTGAAAAGTTGTGTGTTCGAACCCGCAGTCACATTGGATTTTTTCAGTCGATTTATGGTTGGTATTCATTCCTGTTACCATTCCATGTTTTGAGTTCTCTTTCTTCGATTGAATGAAGTAACAAGAATCGACTTTACACACAGCCATGTTGGTTGCCGAATTCAAAGTCAGGGGCTGAACATACACCACACGAAATAATAATAATAATAATAATATATAATTGAAATTTAAAAAATCCAATTTGAAAATGTTGTTTTACAAAAATAAAGGTTGAATTATAAATATGAGTGTGAATACAACAAAGTGAAGTGCACAGATCTTATAAAATAAAGTTTGCGTTACCTAATTGAATTGGTAATATCGAAACTTGAAGCTCGAATTCACTTCAGTTTGGTTTTGTAATTGCAATTATATATTACAATTCGCATAACGGCCCCAAAAGCATATTTTAATATGACATTGCATTACAACAATGTACAAATTGCTTCTGCAAGAACTATTCAACTGTCATATCATTTCTTGTTGATAATATCTATAAACGCTCACCATTGCCCCTATTTTATTACAACCGTGCAATTCAACTTGATTTACAACTATTATGTATACAATTGACACACATAAAACGTATTTATGCATCCTGGAAAATAAAACGGTACATTTTTATTCGATCGTGTTCTTTCAAAATGCAGTTTCTATTAATTGCTTCGAATTAAACTCTTTCTAGGGGAGTTCTCATTATCTGAACGGCTTCTCTATAATTAACATAATTGTTTCTTTGTTGTAGAAAAAAAATCTAATTAAAGATACGTAAAAATTAAAACAATTAGACTTTAGAATCGATTGAAGCTATTTGATTCTCTTCTTTATTTTTTATTTCAACCCCCTCTCTTTCATTTCTCTCTCTCTCTCTCTCTCTCTTACACACACACACACATACACAAACACACGCACGCACGCACGCACACACGCACGCACACACGCACGCACACACGCACACACACACACACACACACACACACACACACACACACACACACACACACACACTCACTCTCGGCAGACATGTTATAATTAATAAATTATTATATGAAAATAAACGCATTATGAATTTAGGTTGAATATAATTTTTAGTCAAGTAGGTTTCTTTCTTTCTGTGACGTATTTTTATTGATTTGACGTATTTTTAATTAATGGTTTGTTCGCGCTGTTGCTTGCAGAATATTAAATTTATTCAAGAGTGTTTTCGAACAGAACACTAAATGAAGGTATCGATTAATATTGTGCCCCATACATAAAGCATACATGATGCAAAGATTTACTCAAGCACATCGCGGTTTAATTTATAAAATAAATGAGGTTCTCGCAAAAGCATAAGAAAACAAAATTGGATATCTGTAACGCCATACATATAATATTATAATTTTTAAGCGTTCCGAAGCAATCTTCGAGAACCATACTGGAAAATACACAATGGAAATCGAGTAAAACAAACAGTTTACATTTTATTAAGATAAAAGATATCAAAATTTTTTTCATTTACTAATCATGACTTTGATGATTTTTCATCTGTCAGTTGGGTGTTATGTTAATTTAAAATTTTATATTATCCTTTTCTTGTTTTATTTCAAAATAACAAAAAAATAATCTCAAATATGTACTTACTCGTATTATTGAAATATGTTATTTTAAATCACCGCGTTTGCCTCTCGATCACATAATATCCCTCGCGTGAAATGTAATTCTTTGCAGCTTGGGAGTAATGCACGATTACAACATTTTTATTTTTCATTTATAATCATATTCTCGATCAAATTTAAAAGAAACTTTGATACCTTCGATTAATGAAAAAATATTTTGAAACGTATACGACCCTCATGGAGTCGCGTACTCTAGCTAGTTGTGAATTTGTTTCACTTTTTATGGATTAATGAATAATAATTGTTAATTAAAATGCAGTAGGGTAATTTAGCAGCGAAACTTTTAAGATATTCTAATCTGCAGCGCCAAATTGACTTTTAAAATTCACCCGTTCCAAATACTCTCCTCGCCAAACGAGCACCGACGCTCTTATTTTTTGTTCGGCTTCCTCGTCTTAATTGCACAACATTGATTATTTTCGTAACTTTGCTTATTATTATTTTCAGTTAAAAATCCTAAAAATCCACATTTGAAACGGCAATGAATTAAGAATACTCTTCTATACGTATATTTAACAAAATATGTTTATCAAAAGGGAAATTTACCGAAATAAACTGTGTAATATTTTAACTTATAAGTCTAGGAATTAATAATTAAGCAGAAATCGTAAAACAATGTACCCACGTATTTATGATTGTACAAGTTATTAATAAATAAGGAGGAAATCATTTTTAAATGGGAATTGGCTCCAAGATTTTTTACGATTTAGAGTTCCAATTAATTAAATGCGATTTCGTTAAATTAAAAAGTTGAGAAAAATGTTTGTGCGGAAAGAATTGATGAATTAGTTTTGCAACTGTAAATACGAAAAGAGAAATAAAGCACGAAATGTTTGCCAATGAATATGTTTTATGAAAGTTTCTTTGTGTTATTATTGCCTAAATTAAAGTTAAACTTCTTCCGTTGTAACTCCGTGATATATGAAGAGCGCTAAGAATGATTTATGGGATAAATTCTGGCAATAAAAATGATCCAAATATTTATATGGGCATATACATTTTGGTGGTTTATTAATGAAATATTTGATGGTTCTGGAGTAATTCTCTATTGCAACAGTTCACGTTTGTGCATCGGCAATATGGATCATAAATAAGGTAGAAAACTCATAAATAAGCACTCCCAAGGTTTCAGGTATTCTGAATTGAACACGCGAAATGGATGGGAATAAAGAGAAGATTTCTGGGGGTAGTAAACGTTCCCTCCTCTCTATTTTATTTTTCGCGTTGCTTTATAATACTGGAAAATTGACTTTCCACACAAACAGATTGAATAATCAGCTGGCGGCGAATTTAAATATTTTTCGATATGTCCCGATGCGGAAGCAAGAATTTGCATGTGTCGCCCCGGAGGTAAAATTAGATAAAATAGAAGTCATAAAAAGTTTCTTTGCGGGGATGATTGAAGTTTTTGGGCTGGTGATTCTGGATATCATTTGTCATGCGATTGGCGGATTTGAAACATGCAAAACTACAACTAGCAAACATCCCCAACTGCCCGCTGTGACTGTTTTGACATACAACACGGAAACTATATTTCGCTCTGGTCCATAGAATAAAAATAAAAACCTACGCATGTCGCATATGATTTGTTTAAAAAATGCGCCGCATATTTTATCTACAAATATAAAATTCAACATCGAATCCCGAGGTGACATTTATCGCCCAAATTTATTTAATTACAGCTTCGGAAGAGCGTAACGCAAAACTCACAAATGTTAAATAATTTATTAAGCCCAGTTTTAATTACAATTCTAATTTTACCAACTGCACAATAAATTTAATAGATACACGAATATTAACAATAATTATTATTTATAGCTTCGATCGTTAGAGATAACACTTGAAATAATTGACTTAATCGCCTTGTAAAAATTACATGTTGAATTTCTCATTTATGATCGTGCTACATGCATGGCTTTTCTTTTTGTACGGGGGTTAATTTATTTAATTACAAGCAGGTAAGATATTAGCGGCATTTACATGACTTGGTTAGGGTTTCAAATTAACTAAGAGCGGAACGAAGCAAAAAATGCCCCAACTCGGTCGCTATTTATTACCTCTGTTTTCCAGTTAAACTCGAGCCGCATTGTTCATCAGTGTAAAAAAATAGCGCACAAATAATCAATAAGGTATTTAAACAATTTGTTAATAAAATTAATGAACTAAAAATATTTCAAATCTAGATACTAAACCAATTTTACATATTATATTTTAACTACCTATTGTTAGAATATAAGGAGTAAATATAGAGAACCTATCTCGTTCTGCAATGCATAGCATCCTTCATTTGGTTTTCGCTAGGGGTTCCGTGTTCAATATCTGCATAGGAGAATGAGAAAAAAGGAAAAAGCATTTAAAACATACCGTAAAAATATTTTTTCTACTTTGCAATCATAACATAGTCATTATGATATCCAAACAGGTTTCATAATAGCCTCGCTATGGCACCCGGTTTTTTACGCTTTGATATTGGTATTAAAATTTTCAAGGCAGTTGTCATACACACACAATTAATTTAAATTCAAGCTTGTTATCTTTTTAGATTATAAGATTTTTTACAAGTTAACTTGAGTAGGAGGGACTTTCGTCCGTTATTAATTTATTTTCATCTTTTCTCTCATAAATCATTCTCACTGCAGTTTCATATATCATCAAGTGAATGAAATGAAAGTACCTTAAAGCAGCAGTGGTGCAAGGATAATTTTAATTGTAGGTATATTTATTTATTTGTTTTTTAAATATTTTGTTGTGTATAGCATTGTTTCGGTAATAATCTATTAGAGCGATGAAATGTTTGTTCGAATGGGAATTCCGATTAAGGGAAGTATCTGTGAAAATGTAAAATTGTGGAAGTAGGTACGTCATATCTTGGTTAGAAGAGGTAAGCCTCGTATGCTTCTACGCCATAATTTACCGGCATAGAGGGGATATCTAGTTAATTCCAGGATTCGGGGGGGATTGAGAGCTGTAACTATCGCTCATGTATATCTCGTCGTGTTGAATATCTATAGATGTGTGGCTGGAATGAATATAGGTAGAATAGAGCCCAATACTTTGAAAGCTCGCGGGCGCGGATTATTTAACCGCCCTAATAGGATTCCCATATTTTCGCGGCTCATAAAATCTGTTTCGCTTATAATTTTTGTGTAAATACGCCGATTTGTATTGCATTCATTTGAATGGCGCGTTTCAAGTGTATGGTGCGCCTAGTAAAAATGTGAGGTTAGGGTGGAAAAATAGGAGATTCCTAAAATCCCTATCCCTTTCCCGGTATCAGGTTGTCAAGCTGTGATTTAGGCCTGCATTTATACGGGTTGTTTCTCAGTGCACCGCCTGATTTATAGTAAAGGTTACTTCAACCCTGAGATCTACTCGTGGTAATAATCCCGGATTTTTCGACTCACGTAGACGTGATTGTGATTTTAAAATTTAATACGGTTAGAAACATTTTTAAAATCGTGCGCGTTCCCTTATTTGGGATTTTCCGGGTGGAATTTAATTTTTTCAATGGGTGTTTATTTAAGACTTTTTCTGCATGTCTCTCTCCCCTTTCAACAAATTTAAATCACGGTTGCGGTAAGGCAACAAGACTACTGTGTATATCAAATGGACGGGGAAGAAAAGCCTCTTTCATTTTTGTCCATTATGTGCTCTATTTTATTCACACTTTACATGGTGACCTATCACGGAAATTTATATTTTGGTAAATCCATTTTACATCGCGTTTTTGGTCATATTATTTCTTTATTTATTATGTATTGTAATTTGAGCTAGGCGAAATATAATGCTAATATAGACTACTATCCGCACATCTTTATATCTTTTCGTTCATTTCTTATTTTTTACATT
Source organism: Coproporus ventriculus (assembly GCA_027574865.2). Taxonomy (NCBI): domain Eukaryota; kingdom Metazoa; phylum Arthropoda; class Insecta; order Coleoptera; family Staphylinidae; genus Coproporus; species Coproporus ventriculus. Next base: position 79,356 of record JAODAH020045158.1, on the reverse strand, counting down.
TCTTACATTTCTTCGTTCGGTTTCATGCTCTGTAATTTACAACTGATGGAAAAATCGAAAATAAATGTTATGGCTCATTAAATCGATACAAATTTATGTTTGAGTTTATTTATTTACTTTTTTATAATATCAATATGAAATTAGAAAATTGTTATGCAAAACTATTAAAACTTTTGAAGGAAAATGGAAAATCGTAATGATTTTTTAACAACAATAAAACCCGTCATCCCCAGAAATTTTTTAGATTTTTTGGATACTCTATACGACCTATACCAGCATTTCCCATTGAACAACTTGAAAAATTTCGATTTGCGTCGTTTGTAGGCACACTTCTTTGCTTAAAGTCATATTTGCGTTAATTTTTATGCAAGTTCTATCTCCGCTAAATACAGTTTTTGAAAATAACAACAAGTGAAGCCGAGTTTCTATTTCAATTAAATTTTTATTGAAATTTTTATAATGATTGGTAAACAATTTCCGAGTAATTTACGTTCGATTTTTTTTATTTCTCCAAAAATGGTAAAATATTGACTGGAATTTTTATAAATTAGTTGTTTAGAATTTTTCCAGTTTAGCACGTTACTAAAAAGGAGAGACTTTAACGGTGTTTGTTGTTGTTAATTTTTACTTTATGTTAAATTATTTTTCTTCTTTAAATAAAAAACAATTGTTTTTTTTAATGTTTTTGAAATTATTATTATTTTTTTTTGTTCCATATATTTTAATAAATGTTATTTAATAAATCCTTCGGGCCAAATTTGAAAAAAAAAATTACTTTGAAAAATTTAAATGAAATGTAAATTGCCCTCTTTTTTGTTTTGACGCATGAAGGTACATATATCGTATCGTATAAAAAAAAAAGAATATATAATATGAAAAATTCCCGAAGATTTTTAAGAAAATGCAATATATGAAATATTATATAATATTTATGTAATTGCGTTTATTAGAATTAGAAATGAATAGAAAATAAGTAACTACAGAAAATTAAGGGAGTGTTAAGAAATTAGTAAAGTAATAAAATTTTATTTCCAATTTAATTCTCTGAAGACTTTAGTTAAGTAAGAATGGTTGGTTATAAGGACGTCATTTTCCGAATATCTTACTTAATTCATTTCTCCGATTAATATTTTCTTTTTACAATTTGTTTTCGATTTGATGATTTTTCTTATGAATGCCACACTTTTTATATGGAGGATAGATATTTCTTTTTAAATATGTATCTAAAAAAAGCATTTCAATTAGCTTTTATTATCCAACAGATACGAGATAGAGTGTTAAAAAAACGAGAACGAGTTAGAACATGTCAGAAGAAATAATTGAAAATTGTATTCGTTTATAAAATGCGTGCTGGGTTTTCTCATTAAAAATTTAAATGCAGAAAATAAACTACTCCTGCTGTTTCGACCTGTACTATATTATTCACTTTCACTGTCACGCAAATGATAATATAATATTTGTAGAACGGTTATTAACAGTAGGGATTCTCCCCTTCTGAGATTATCACATAACCTGCATTTTTTAAATATTACAAAGGCCCCATCGCTACGGGGGATTTAATTAAAATTTGAAGTGATGGAATTCGTACATTTGTTTATGGTTGATACGAGCGGAGTCTATTAAAGTGAAAATATGAATGTCCCCCTTTCCCGCAGAAATAATGTCATAAAGGAGCACCAAGAGAAATGTAAAGTAATGCAATAATAATAAACGTTTTCATTGGTAATGTTCCGAGTTCTTCGCTTTTATAAGTGGAAGAGGGTTTTTAACATTTAACATTTGGAAATTCCTGGGAGTGCGAGTGAAAGCTTGTACTGCACGGGATCAGGATATCGCCGTAGTGTGCGTCTGCGTGACTCCTGCTTAAATTCTCTCCCCTCTTCTTGTTTATATTTACGCCGCAGGACGATACACTGCAATATACCTCTGGAGAAGCAAGGTCTCTCGATGGAGTTGCTCTCCATACAACGTTCGCGCTATTAATTTCGACCTTTTTACTGTCAATCATATTTGTTATCAATGATAACCGGTTTGTGGGTTGGACGTCGCGACGCTAGATAGCCTGACGTCAGAGGAGGCGTCGTGTGTTGCCCAATGCGCCACTGAGGGAGTGGCAAAAGGTCATTTTAATCTTTTTATGCCATTCAAATATAGGGGGTGGTTCATCCAAAATCCTGCGCCTCACTTAGATATCATATTCTCTCAAGACAGCTGTGTTTTATTATTTCATTGGGACTTGAATACTTCTCGGCTAAAAGTTGGGCCATTCTAAGGCAGTGCCGTTTCCCATCTCACAATCGTATCACACCAAAAAATCTACCGCACATCTTCATAACGCCTAGGCACGCATACACACACAAACGCGCGCCCGCACAACCCCTAAAATATAAACCCACTCAAGCATATTATTGCTGTATATTTTTAAATGCCCTGGAAACAAGATACGTCCCTGCAGGCTAAAAGGCTAAATCACGTCCCTTTTTTATTTAAAGACCCTTTCATATGCACCAATTCACATAGAGCACTCGCGACTTTTTTTTGGGGATAAATATAAAAAGTAGAGTAAACCAAATTGCATCAAAAAATATAAAACAAAAGCCTCTTTTGATTAATATCGATTGGTACCGAACAAATATTTAACTTTTGTTATTTTTGTTTAAACCGGAGCGGTATTTTTTATTTTTCGGATCTTAGCGAGGAAACGAACCGGACTTGGAGGAAACCGGAAAGTTAGATGGCTGGAACTTTGCGTCTTTTCTATCGATTTCGTACAAGTTGGGTGTTTTTAGTCAGGCTTTTCACCGCTAGGGTAGCGCAAGTTCTAAGGGGCGGAAAGCGCGCGCGATACTGGCTCATTATTATGTGAGTCTTGTAATAGTCGTAAATAAACCGAAGAAGTAATTGATTTTCTGATTGTAATTTCTTTCAGAAAAGTACAAGGCTTAAATGTCGCGTGCATTTTCAATTAAAAACAATTTTATAAATAAATGGTTGAAAAGCTTCCTTAAATAAAGTTTCGTTAGCTTTATTTGGTTGATAATGTGATACTTAATAAGTAACACTACCGAAAAATAAGTCCCGAACTTAAATGAAAAGTTCCATAATTTTTAATGGTCTCCCTTTGACGGCAAGTTAAAAAGTTTGCCTGTAGTCTGCTCAAACTTTATCGCGCACACATATCTAAGGCACGGAACGAACCCTTGAAAGAAAGGAAACGTACTCTGGTGCATACAATTTTCATCCAAAATTAATAATGCTACCTTCTGGAACGGAAATGAGCTGCATTTGTATCCGGCGACACGAAATCCTCCCCGATATATTATGGCTAGTCGAGCGCGCTTGGAAAATCCGGGACGATTGCGGGACACGGTTACCACCAATTGTTATTTACCTTCAAAAGACGAATCTTTGAAACGGAAACGGAAGTTCCCAACCCTTTTCCCCACACGTGCCTTACTTTACCCACATCACCGGAAGACGACAGTGTAAATCGTCTTCATAGATTTACCACAAGTGACCGACCATAACGCGGGGGACCATTCAATTATTTCAAAATCTTGAAATTTTTAAATAAAAAAACTTGTTTATTTACAACGTTAAGAAATTTAACTGTAAATATGTCTAATTTATAACTCACTTCAAAATACTTAATACTAATTGTGAAATGGAACGTTTTGAAGGAAGCAGTGTCACTTTAGAGAACGTTTGTTATAGGTAGTTTATTTAGTCAGAATAGCTTTCGTCTAATTAAAAATCGGGCAAAATTTAGACAACTAAGAAGAAAATTGGTAGGGAGATTTTCGGTTTGTCGGGCATTTTCATTTAAATGTATAATAAAAATTATGTAAGTTTTATTAGCCGTTATTTTATTTAAATAATTTAATATCATACACTTTCACATAAATAGTTGTATGTATGTTATGTACGTTTTATTTAGCAGATAAATTTATTGAACAACCTCTTGCAATGTGGAAATGAATACATATTTGAATTTAATTAGAATTTCAATTTGGGATGAGGGAAGGGGGTGCTGGGGACAAAATTGGTGGCTGTTAAGATTCGCAATTAAATGTGGTGTTTTTGGCTGTGCGTTCCGCTTTGGCAGTAAATTTTTGAGTGTACGAACAAATACACACGCACACATTAAATATTTGACAATATATTAAGTGTGTACTGTGTATATTTCGACCTATATGAAATATATGGTGGTGGCATGGCTTACCATACCATGCGGGCGGTGGGCCGATTTGGGGGCGCACGCGTGGAGGGTAATTGTAACGTATGCATGATTGTTACAACGTGCGCTAACCGCATTGCCTGTGGCTGCATACTACAGGTCCCGTTAGGAGCTCCAGTGGTACTGGTGTAGATCCTGCTCGAGATCAAATAAGCCCAGCTGTTTCTGTAAAACAAACTCACTACAACAAACATGAACCATTTGTTAAAGGCTGCTCCGTTATGCTATTATAATTACTTTATTAGTTACATCCGACTAATTACGCCTACCGTATAACCTATAAAAATAATCAACTCACCTACAAACAAATTTTCCGTTTGTATATTGAAAGTAAATAGGCGCTCGGTTATTATTTATAGATGTTGTCACTAAAACTAATCTCTAAAATCTATTTATAATATCGTCGTGATGGGGACTAACGGAATTGCTCGGTCCGAAGATAGATTCCATGCATTAACTTCCTATTGTTGTTTCCGTGAAATGGCGAGTACATGTGCAAATTAGCGCGCTTGAGCGTTTTCGCGCTCAAATTTAAAGAGCTCACGTCAACGAAGTTTCGGTATTTGGACAATAAGCAGCGTGGCCATCCATCTTACCGTTAGACATTCGTCTGCCAGTCTGTCTACTTTTCATTACGTGTACCTACTTTTCTTCCTCCGCGCTCTGTAATTAAAAAGAGCAGCTGTTTATTATTGCTTTACTTACATCTCGATAGAAATGTGAAACTGTCTCAATTTGGCAAGTTTCATTTAGGAATCATTATTAAATACTGTAATAATACTAAAGTTGGTGACAGATATTAGCATAAACTTTTAAAATGACTTTGCATTATTTTAATGAAAATCATCATACTTTTAATAGGCACCTAAACTACCCCCTGTTCGTTCTCAAGCTACGATTTGCTTCTGCTTCTGCTTCTGCTTCTGCTTCTGCTTCCTTTCTCTCGCAATAAAAATACACAATTTCACATCCCGCATCTTAATTATTTGCTGGAATAGCGTACGGCGGCACTCTGCAGCCATACAGCCATACCAGATGTTTTATTAATACGGTATTGTTTGTTTTATCGTACTTACGAATGCTCAGTTTCATCGTTCTAGTTTCCTGCTATTCACGTATCGTTGCCTAACTTTTATTTCCCGCGCGTTTCTTAATTGCTCTCCTCCGGTACCGTTTCTATTTTAGTCGTTTTACACCGAATCAAATCTCGTAATACTAATAATAATCATTCTTGATATATTTACTGCTAAATTTACTTTCTATCTGGTTATTACTTTTGTAATTACGCAATCACTTGTTTCCAACTAAACTGGACTAATCCAATAACAAAACTATTTTAAACTATCATAAATGCAATGATGTTAAAACATTTTGCTGAATATTTTTGCAATAATAATTCATTTTATGGCATTTCTCTTGAACGAATAAACGAATAAATTGTTGTTAAATCGGTAGTTGTACATAAAAATAGAAAAGCAGGTATCTACACAGTTGAATCTAACTGCTCCGCGATGTTGATATTACTATATTATAATCTATGTACAAAAGATGATGTTCAAGGCAAACCTAAGTTTGGGCGCAAAATTTCCTCGTGCCGATCCTGAATATCGGATCTCGTTATTCAATGCTGTGTTCATTATATATTATATGATAATCCATCATCATCACATTGGTTATTATATATATTTGGTTGCTTAGTTAACATAATGGATATTGGATCCCGCGTGCGTTTTAATAGTTATCAATGTGTTGGTTTTAATGCATCCAAAGCACACGAAAATATTAGAAAACTCTCTATTAATAACATTGATTTTGTAGCCGAATGGGGTGTGATGGGATAAGCGCAGAGATTATTAGTCATGTTGACCGATAAAAGAAAATTTGGTCCTTCATGCAGTTCCTCTGGCAAAATATTATGATCTACACAGCAGCGGGCATATTTATTATAATATAAAATATAAAGGGCCGTCAGTAAAGGGGGGTGGCTTTTTGGTTTTACTAACCAAATAACCACAACAGCCGCAGATTTACCATATATCCACACAACCGCACCTCATGCAAAAATTTTAAGATCAAACTATTTACTTTTATTGGCCGGCCCTCTTCACATTCTCAATCGCATTATACAAAAACCGTAAATAAAATAAATTTGAATAGCCTTTTTATCTTGGATATTTACCTATATTCGATCCGAATTATTTCCTCCGCCCTTGCAAATCGACAATAATGGTTGTCATCAGGAGTGCATTTTCCTTAGACGCCTTTTTACCTCCCGCTAATATAATAGCGAGAGGTAAAAGGGCTTATTAAATTATTAAAAAATTATGAAATTCGAATAATAAATTGGACGAGCATCGCCAAATATCAATCTTCGCTAGTCTACGAGTCGAGCGCGCAGAAGAAGAGAAAAAGAAACCATCATTTATAACATTTCAAAACGTTGTAAAAGGGCTTTCCTAATTAATTGGAAACGATTAATATTTCAAGCAAAATTAAACAGTCTTTGAAGACGGGTAACTTTACCCCTTGTGTCAAACGATGGGATATACAGTTCCCACTCCACCTTCCCAGCAACTGAACCTCGCTTCTTTTCCTTTTTTTTCAGGACTTTGATATTTGATAATCTTATGCTCCTATCATGAAAGCATTCTTTCATTTACTTTAGAAAATTTGCATATGCACTATATCCTTTTTAAATAATCTCCAATTATTTCAAATTAAATAGAAAATGTGTTATAACCATTAACGTCGGGCGAGAAAAATTATTTGTTATTAAAGTATAAATTATAATTGTTACTTAATGAATTTGATGTGAAAATTGCAAGTGCAAATTATTGATTATGAAAGGTGAAAATTAAATTAACAAATGAGAAATAAAAGTCAATATCATAAACTCAACCATTCTAAATTCTCGGCTGTGGTTTTAAAAATCTGACTACAATCTTGTCATTTTGACCTGATCAGAGAATTTTTTGTGAGCCTGTGTAATTTTATGATGAAAATTTTAAATTAAGAGCTACTTTTGTTCATTAAGCGATCGATTGTACTGTTTGCGAAAATACATTCAATTATGAAAAAGCGGCCTATTGTTATTACTTTTGACGCGTGCAATGTATTAATGAATAAATGCGGGTGTTAGAGAGAGATCGCTTTTAATTAAAGATGCATTAATGAAATGGATGTAAGATTCCGCAGCAGGTCGGTCGTTAGTTGTAATTATAATATGCGAACACACACACGGGGGCTGTACGTTATTAAGGTGATGTTCGGCAACTTTTGAGGAACTTGAAATGTTTCGCCTAAAAGCATGTTTAAATTGTTTCAGTGTTTCACTTTCCAATATTGGATGATGCGTGCGGTTGGCGTTTTTAAATTACGAGTATGTATGTATGCCCCGGGATGTAACAGGAAATTTGAAAACTATTCCACCGAAATGACATAAAAATGTTTAGAGGTCATGAATGTGGAATTAAGAAAGGAAACAAGAGTCACACGCGCCACTCCTAAGCAAAGAGTAGCTCTTGTCGCACCGTTTGCCGTTGGTTCAGTGCTGTAAGCCTCAACCGAACCGAATAACAATACGTGTACACGTGTGATCCTAAGGGAAATCATGCCGGGATGCGAATAAACCTATCTCACTTATCACAACTTCTTCCGACTAATCTGGCTTGTACAAGGAGCTGTTTTGAATATCAACGGGATCCATTGTTTCTTAATTTCTCCTCGGCGGAATTTATATAAACTTTCGGATCTCTCAGATTGGATTTATTCCTTTGGGTAGTAGATTACAAGTATAACATTATTCTGAACAAAGTCTTTTATACGCGGATTAAAAGAACAGCCAACCATAAAACAACAAATTGGAGAATGTTAGAAGTATGAACACAAACGTTTTATGCCAGCAATAGCAATAGCAATATAGGAATAGCCTAGTTTCCCTTAGCGCGCTCTTTCCATCCCCTACGTGGTGTGCACTCTGCCACACAGCGCCCCGTTTGACGCCGATTCGCAAAGGAACAAGAATCGGTCAAAATCTAATACCGAGATTAGATTCCAGATCCCTTTAAATCTCTGCTTCGAATAGAACACAAATAGCTACTATCATCAACAAATACTTACGGATTTTATTTATCAATAATACGCCTATATATCTCTTCAAAGCGCCCCCCATTTCGTTGATACGTAAACCGTAACTCCTTCTCTGGATTACTGATTTCCTTTTATTCTTTTAAAATATTCCTGTACAAACTCTAACTTTTCATTCACCTCCCACGCTCAAAATTTCTTAATAATTAAACTCTGGAAATCCACCACAATTTCGAATCTTCCAAAGTTAAATTATACCAATCAAAATTCCTTGCATTTAATGAAAATTAATCAACCTTGGGCCAGTTTTAACAATGTAATTTATGTTCAAATTACCTCAATAAAAATATTTCTTTTATTTGTCTTTGTCTGATTACATTAAACGAGTTACAGTTTAAAAATCTATTAATATCAATATGAAGCCTGAAAACAACAAAAATACTTTTGAAAAATAATAAATTTAAATTATTTTCATTTGATTTGATTTGAAGTTCTTTTTTCAAATATAATAAAAAATATTATATGATTGCAAATGTTTCAAACGCAGAATTTCAAAATAATTTATTATTGCAGAAATTAAAAACGCATTTCTTGAAATTGCTAGATAACTTCAAACGTACACATGTTGAAAGCGGTTATTTTTAATTGCATTGCACAGAAAATAAAATGAAATGACGCTTTAAATTTAACGTCCAGACAAATTTGCAAATGAACTTGTGGAGAGCGTATTAGAAAAAAAAAAACAAAAATAAAAAATAAATAATATTTTAATAAGAACAATACGCATTAATTATGCTTAATTTGAAGTGAATAGAATTTTGTATAAATAATTGTGAATACGTTACCGCAACAATCAATAACCCATTTAAACTCGTGCATGATTTGTCGAATAAAAGGTAATTGCATCGAATCATGTTAATGCGTACAATTAATAATTCGCATCAATAGGAGCATTGTATTGAAATGGAGAGAGAGAGAGAGAGAGAGAGAGAGAGAGAGCGAGAGAGAGAGAGTATGGATTCGTTCGATTCGCTAGTTTCGCTCGTTTCTCATTTGTATATATTAATTAAAAGCGAACCCTTTTTTCTAAATAATTCATTCTCATTTTCCGACCGTGTCGAAACTAACAGCAGGAGTGGTGGCTGCGGCGAGAGTTCACCTTTTTCAAACGAGTCCTCGTTTATGTTTACAATACATAAATTATGAAGACAGAGCTTGTTAGTTAGCAGTGCAATTGACCCTTACTTATTGTAAAGTCAGGCCCAGTTAGCCCGAGGGGCGACCAAATGTACGGCTCCAAGTTAGATCTCATCTACCTTTGTGAATTGTATTAGATCCCTATGGTTCATAAAGTTTTAATACCAACACATAAACTAGTTGCTTTTGATACAAATAGCTGGCAGACAAAGTTACACAATGCCAATGTTAAATATTAATATTGTTTTTCATCTACCTGCAAGGAAGCCGCTCCCACCACCCGTAACCCGCCATTTCCCTTTTATTTTAACATCATACACTCAATTAAATCATATTCCATGCAAATAAAAACAGCATAATGGATGAAAAACAGCTTAAAATGTTATTTCGCAGGGATACAAAAAAAAGATGAAAACAGAGTTTCCGTTCTGCGCCGGTAATTGATATCAATATTTTTCAATAACACATTACCATTTCATGCACTTTACATTGATATCCATTAATGTAATATTGTAGAATAGGGTAAACGGGTATTTTACTAATTCACAATAGTACATTCTAGAAAAGCTAAAAGGAAATTTGATTTTGCTATTTCCCCCGAAATATTTCCTTATTCAATGTTCAAATGATTTCAAAACTTAGCAATTTTTCTCGGAATTAAATTATTATTCAAACATTCGACAGTTGTAACTCCACAAATATTTGTTTAAACAAAATTAATTCCAATGACTTCCTTAAATAAATAAAAATAAATAAATAAATAATGATCGTCATATGATCATCATTGATGCAATGGAATATAAAAGTAGGAATAAAAAGGGAAATCAATAATGGTCAATTCTACTAAAATAGAGTCAGAAGTTTAATAGAAAATTCATTTATTATTATAAAATTATGATCAAAGAAAGTAAAAACAATCGAAACGATTCTGGTTCTTTCCGCGTATTTTTGCATACCTACTTCTTTTACTTCATTAGCATTTATATATTGATTTATATTTTCACTGTTTTGTTATTTATGACGTTCTCAGAAAGTATTGTCAATTTTCAATAAAAGAAAGTCAATTTATTATCAAATCACCCGGAACATCGAGTAAACAACTAAAATTTATGTAATATTGTAATTAACAATTAAAACTCCCGATATGGTTGATGCGCCGGGCAGCAGTTTTGTGTGTCCAATTAGAGAATAATTGAATGCAAACCCGTCAAGCAACCAATTCGACATTTTTAACATTGGACAACATGGAAATTATTTCAAAGCTCAATACTTCACTAACAATTACTAAAACGGGCGATTTGCAAAACTAGCGATAACAAACAAATTTCAAGTGCATGTTTACGCATGCGTTAGTGAAAACTTGTTTGCATTCTACTATTACACTTATTTTCGTATTGTTGTTATTGTGAACTAATGGGAATTAGCATAAGAGTAATAAACAAGCATTACATCAGCGTAAATATAAATAATTAACATTAAACCATATGAAATAATGCTATTAGTGCTGAACCGCGAACTGATAACGACTGCATTAGTTTTGTGGAACCGCAAAATAGAAAATGGTTGTGTGTTATGTTCTATGTTTTTACTTCAAATATCGAACAATATTTTTTTCCATAGCGTTACCTGAAAAGTTATTTCGGTTTTTTTTATATATATAAGTATGTAATAATAAAATAAAAAGCACGTTTTATGTAAAAAAAAACAAAATTTAAGGAACTTTCCGGACAATTTAATAAATAACCTCTTATAACAATTATTAGTTGCGATGGTCATTACAAGGTTTTCATATTTCTAGGCCAAGCTTTGTCAAAAATGGAATTAACATAAACAGATCATATTTGCAACTGGTGTTCATATTTTTTTTATTTTTTATTGTTTAATCAGTGCAAAGTCGTTTCCCAAATATTAATTTGCCGATTAAGTTTCAAAGTTTGTACAAAAACTTTGTCAACTAAATAAAAATTTCTGTGGCTGTTTATAAATTACAGAGCAGATCTATACATTACTTTAAATGATGATTGATGTATAAAGGAATGTAAGTGATGTGTTATCGTGTTAAATGCAGCTAAATAAAATAGGCATTTTGGGTAGTGCTAAATCCGTATAATCCGAATCGGGTAATAAGAAGAAAACTAATGAGTTCAATTCGATGCGGCATACAATGTCAAACGCAGAAATATACCCAAATCAATAATGTATTAAATAAAATTAGAACTTTATCTATAAAATAATTAGATATTCCGGGGACGATTAAATGAAACTGGAATTCATGGGAAATGAGCAGTAAATCTGAACGAATTGTTGGCAGCCAGTTTGGAGACGCATTCGAAATACGATGACCCGCCCGAGTGGAGTACAAATGTGAAATAATGAACGTCAATCGCAAAACAAAATCTGAACACAATTTGATTCTAGACACAGAGAGTGATGTTATGGCTGTTTAAATTGAATTTAAATTAAAAATATAAAGTTGATGTGAAAAATCTTCTTGCCTATATGATCGGTGTGAAATAAGAGAGTAACTGCTCCTCGTTACTTCAACAATTTTGCAGCAGATGCTAAAAGAAATGACCGTTTACACTCAATAAAGATTAAATTACTTACGGCTTAGGATGGACAGCAGCACGTTGAATTATTCTCTCGACGCATAAATTCGTTTATGTGTGGGATAATAATAGATTACAACGGAAAGTATAAATAAATAATTGTACTTCACGCCACTATATTTGCCATCATCAGTGTTTGTGTGTGTGTGTGTATGTTCTCTGTTGACTCTCTGCATGTGTTCGCATTCGTATTTACATTTGCAGCTTGAAATTAATTCAATAGAAGCCATCCGCAAAGAGACTAGCGAATAAATCAGAGGTTTAATTTCAAGAAACGCGATGTCTGGCGTCACGACTACTAATGCGCCAAAACTCTTAACACATATGCAAAAATGAGTTTCATTCCATCATGACTATCGGGGGGACAAAAGAGAGACTCTCTACATATCAGTTTATTTTGTGTTTATTATGATTTGAAGTGTGCCGTAAACTGATTTAAATGTCAAAGTTGTAAAATTTTTAAAGAAATAGTCAGGATTTATTTGATAATGGGAGAATAAAATAAAAAATAAAATAAAGAAAATACTGATTACAAGCAGTAAAATATAAGATTTTTTGAAATCTAATGTCATGTATTTGAAAAAAGTAGAGCAACAGTTGCTCATATATAGTAAATAGAGAAAAGACTATTGTTCATGATAAAATGTTTCTCATAATAATAATAATAATAATAATAATAATAATATCATCTCCGTATAATAAAATAAGGCTAAAGCTCTCGGTAACATGGGGCCTGTACGCCCAAAGCGGTACACAAATTAGATACATGCTACCAATTAAAGCAGGGCCGGCGGCACGGGAACTTTACGGTTGCGAACCAATACTGCGTATTTTACAATACCGGATTTACTTTATTATCCATCGACAAAACAAATAAACAAAACGAGACATGCATTGAAAAACCCCACCGTAGGGAAATATTTACCATTAAAAAAAAAAAAAACAATAGAACAGCTCGGCTTCCCTTATGACCGCCTAAATTAATTAAAAATCGATCACCTCCTTAAAAATCATCAGAAAAATATTCATTAACTACATCGAAATTTGTACATCTCTCGAAATTGCACTTGTTAAACTCCCAATTGTAATTAAAAATCAAAATAACAAAATATAATACAAGAAATGACGAACATATTGGATTGTTCTTCCATTTTTTAATTAGGATGGAATGGACTTGCCTGAGAAATTTAATTTATTAGTTCAAATTTACTTGTAAACGGTAGCTGAAACATAGATGAAAACAAAAAATAAAAATGAAAATAAATTAAAACTAGAAGGTTTATTAATTACATTTTTGCTTTCCAGATGTCCCAGTACTTAAAAACTAAATATTCATTACAGAAAATCTAAAGCTGCAGCTTTTATTAATATTTTTAGTTTAGTGATGTAATGTTTAAAATCTGTATCTGTTCAAATACGAAATAAAATATTTGATTTTCAAGAAACCGATTGGAGAAGACAACCATGAATTTTTGGCCAAATTTTAAAAACGTATCTCTCCTTTAAATGGAGATAAAGAAAGGTGTGAAATAAAATTTTTAATTCATCTTATTAAATGAGATAATATTATACAATATTCAAGTACAAGTGTAGATTAATTAAATTTAAGCAATGAATATTTTCTTAGCTACTTACGGACGTTTATAAAAACCTTAGCAACAATTGCTTTTGGCGTACTATTAATTTTGATTGTAACTGTTGGACTATATTGAATGAATCATAAAAAATTTCTGATTTTTGGAGATCTGGATATATTTTCTTTGTAAATATTGCATGTGTGTAAAATTTATGAGTTGAAACGTACAAAAATAGATTTCTGTTGTATCGTATATTTATGTTTCCTTTGGAAAGTAGTATGTATTGTACGTGTTTCTGCATCTCGGCGTTGCAGTCGTAAAAAAATCGGCCATGGAATATTTAAAGCGCGAGTTAAAATGTTTATTATATTTCGATCATGGCTTCCATTAGGTCGGGGGCTTTAGTTGATATATTCAGATCACAGAAAGTACATGGAAGTGGCGGGAATAGCGCTGACGCGTTTAAAATTTGATTGGCATTTTTTATACGGTAGGGGAAAATAAAATATTGTATCGGATTTTGGTTTATGGAAAAATTCTTGAAAAAAAAATCACACATTTTGTTAACAATGTGAGAACGGAATATTTGATGGTGTGTGCGGAGGGTAATTTGTATTGAAATAAATTTTCCATTGTTTCTATTGTTAAAAGGGTTGAATAAAATATAAGCCATTAGACTTTGCATGCAGGTCTGCTCAATTGGTGATGTACGTGCATTGCCTATCAATTATTCTATGCAGATGAATACCTTTTATTGACTTACAGTACTTAATAAATGATATAATCTCGGCTCTAATTATTTTAAACTTCTAACAAAAAAGAAGTTAACACCTCGATTTCAATATAAAATTTAAATGAAATAAAAAGTACCATTATTTTCTTTCATTTGACCTCAAAAAAGACATTTTTCATAACTTTTACCGTGTTTTAATCGTTCTATTATTTATCTCCGCAATTTCTTCTCGTTTTTTTTTTCATATCCACTTATTGATATTTTCATAAAGTTCGTCACATCTCATTAATTTCAATTTTTATTCATGAAACTGAGCTGTCATTTAATTCTTTAAGTGATTATTTATTTCTCTTGTTGGATTTGCTTGGCCATGAGACGAATTTACTTTTAAAAATGAAATGGTGTAATCTAAATCTGGTCGAAGCCATTACTTTACTCTTCATTACAATATCTCAGATATTTCACTTCTCCAAGTTTTCTACCGTTCTTGTAATTTTTATCTTCTGTAAGTTAAACATTTAGTCACTGTGAAGAAAAAAACCGTTTACGAATCAGCGTAAATATAAGCCAATAATTAATATAATTATTAATTTTTAATCATCTAAAATCGGACGGTCGGTTAATAAAAATAATAAAAAAATTGAACATTTAAAGTGAAATAATGAAATAAACTGATTTTAACTTGTTATAAAAGGACAAACGGCGCGGGAGCCTCTTTAATTCATTGTGCATAAATTTAGGGAATGACGAAAGCCCGTTTTTATAAATAATATTAAAAAGTGTAAGTGAGTGAGCAGTGAACTGATACCGCTGAATTGGATTATCCTTCATAAAAGCCAGCAGCAGATGAAGGGCTAATCAACCGTATAGATATACGATAAAATAATGGGACCCGAGGTTTGGAACAGCAGATGCGGCGTGTTTGGGCATTTTTTAAGTTTCAAAATTGTCGGCTTAATTCAATTTTATATTCTTATCTGGAGTTCCCGTACCGGTGGCATAATAGCGGCTGCCGATACAAGGAGAGATGTCCCTTTAATAGCAGGCGCGCCCCGCACTTTCATTTGTCATACGCATACATTACTTTCAGGGCCGATTCGGGCTATAAAAACAAAGTTAAAGCGATCTCATTTGCGATTTCATTGAGTAAATTTTAGCGGAATTTCCATTTCTATAGAGAGAGAAAGAGAGCTGCCTTTTATTAGGGGTTTCGTTACATCGTTCCGAACGAAGAGTAGTTTACGCGGCCGGTTTTGAAGTAACATCGACATTTTTTCAGCGAGGAAGAAGCTACAGATAAGTAGTCAGATTTTCAATAAAATTATAATTAAAATTTTGTCAAAGAATCACCACTAAATGTTAAAAAGATGGTTGGGTACTCTTTCCGATTTCTGTATGTCAATATGGATGACGGGGATGTTTATCAAGGCAGGTATACCGGATATGAGGGCGAGTATCGTATTCGTATCTTGGTGAATAACAATGAGATGCCATGGCATCGATCAGTTATGCAATACATTTCCCATTGTTACAGATCGAGTCAACTTTGATCGCTCGAGAACATAAACTCCACACCATTCCAGTGAAAAATAGTAAAAAGTAAACCTTTTGTGACGCCCTATCGTAAATGAAACGGTATAAATTCTTATTATTACTATGGAGCACAACAAAAATAAATAATGTATTTACATCGATACGTCTATATTTGCCACCGTAAAACAAGTGACTACCATCATAAATAAATATATTGGTTTAGCGATGTATCATATTCCTTTTCGCTACATCGTACAGTCCGCAATCTCTGCGGAGGTTCTTCGTTAAGATCAAACCTACCCCCACAGTCACACACCGACATAGCGTGCGTTACGCGCGTTTATCCTTCGGAAAAGTACCCTTATTCAAAACATTCATAATTTAATGAAATGGCTAACTAACATGCCATTTTAAATGCAAATGGCGTCATGTTCGATACTAAATCTACGATTTAACTGTGTCAAGAGAATAAATGCCTTTCTCTCTTTATTAACTTTACGCAATTTAGGAAGTTGCTCAAAATGCATCGAACAAATTTTATTTTGAAATATTACACTCGTAATAGAGAGAGAGAGAGAGAGAGAGAGAGAGAGAGAGAGAGAGAGAGAGAACTAAGACAACATAATTGCAAGTCGAGTTGTAATTGTTAGTTTCTCGTATGTTTCATTTTTAAAATTGTAATAATTTTAATTTCATTCATTCTTTTTTTATGGAGTAATAATGAGAATTGAGAGTTTTTCGGGAATAGTTCAAAATTGAATGCACTGACCAAATAAAAATGTTCTTAAAAAACACGATATTGCCAATTGTTAGAAATCAGTAAGGAAAGGAGGACTAACCGCCCCCGATGTATAAATGCGTATTTAGTCCCAAAGGCACTGGTATCTTCCGCAGTTGTCGCAATGAAAACTGCTTTTTATTCTATTTACCTCCTTTGAGACACTTTGCGGAAACAAGTCCGTAAGCTTCTTAACTCGCGCGCAGCTTGAAAACAAATCGCAGCCGGAGGAACGATACAACTGGGAAAATGGAATTGAGAGTGATTTGAGAGACGATAGCCAAACAATGTTAATCCAGAAGGTGAAGAACGCACGACACCTCTTTAATTATCCTCGAAAAGGGAGCTAACAGAAGTAAACTGAGAGGATCTCGCCTGAATTTTGTATGAAATTGAATCCCTCAAACGACAGAAGTTCCACGATCCAACTTTGTGTTGCTCTTTGTAGAGGACTCTACATACCAGGAGGCAAATACCTTCACAAAGCTGTAGGGTACATCCTCCACTCTCACCACATACTCCTGTTTTTATCTCGATATTACACATCGACAACACTCGGAAATCGTGCAAATACTCGCAATAAAATTACTTTAATTAAATAAAATACATTTTAACCTTCATTTACTTAACTAATTGACACTGAAATATTATCATTCCGGGCGTATGGTGCAAAAAAGAAAAAAGAAAATTAATTAAAGATTTCAATGGAATTACAGCGAACGTCCCCTGTGGCCACTTTGAAGAGAGGCGATGAGTTCTAGTTTCCCAATGGCATTTATATGACTTGTATAACTGGCACATACGCGTTTTACGTTAATTGTACGTAAATAATGAGTAATCTATTTGAAATCACTTCCATTAATGAAATTGTGTTCTAGAAAGGAAACGAGTTGCCTTTTCTCTGTGGACGGAGCGTGCCATTTATTTGTGTAATTACAATAGAACCAATTGCCCTGAGATATGTTGATCGCTTGACATTTATGCAAATTGTATATTAAGCTTTACAAAGAGATCAAATGTATACGTTCCAAAAAGTGCCCAAAGCGTTTCGTATTAATCTGTTAATGCAGATATTGATTATCACTGAATTTGTACTGCTGCATAAAACTCACATCGCTATTTAAAGTGATATTTAATTTTTAGACCTGTTTTCTTCTATACTTATTTCATTACTGAAGTTTATTGCAAGTATCAAAAATTCTATTTTCTAATTTTACTCAATGAAAACAGGATAAACAGGATTTAAACATTTTACGGTCAGATATACAGGGAAATAATATTGAAATTTTAACTCATCACAGCGAAACATTCGGGTATGAAAAGACGACATGATAGAACTGGAACGTAGAGGCGGATGAGATGACAATTTTGCCGTATAAAGCATGTATGTATCTGCGAAGAAATGATTACATACCTAACTACCTACCCATATGCTTTTTTTAGAGATATTTTATTTCGTTCGATCGGCATGGAGTAGAATATTTGTTAGGCAGCGAGGCAAAGTGGTCCGGCCTTGTGATAAAACTTTTAAGATAGAGAAAGAATGCAGTCAACTCGGCCCCTTTCATTTCATTAAAAATACGAGCCGAGCCGTATATAGAAAAATCAGTCCTTGTTCGTTTCTCCCTTTTAACGAGTGACATATATTTTCACTCCGGATAAGACAGAATGTGGAACGGAGCAAGATATCCTAAATAAAATTCTTGAGTCAAATACATCCCCGATTTTGTTCGACTTTCACAGATGCCTTCCAATACAAAGACATATTTGAATATACGATCAAAGCCCGAGAAGTTGAGAGCATCACGCATCGACTGCGAATGCTTTGTTTCTTTTGATTATCGCATTCTTAGGATTGTGTTGAGATCACGGAATATGACACCAGGCCGCTGTTACAATACTTTGAATACGTGTCCTTTCCTCCCCTTCACCCTCAATACTTTCCACGGAATTTATATAAAAATTGCTCTATTATGTCTGACTGAAATGAATAGGAATTAAAAATGGTAGTTACCTACCTATATTGAATATTTTCGGGAATGTTGCATGTCCCCATAAGTAACGCTTGAAGGTGGTGTGTGTGGAAATTGCGCAGTTTTAGCGGCAATCTCATGCACCTGTTGCGAACTCTAACCACACCAGCTGACAAATAAATCAGTTTTTTCTTTCATTACGTTGCAGGACTCCTTGTCGCGGTGACGACCATATGTTCTATTCATTTTATTACATTCGTGCTGCCACAATATCAAATTGCCTCTGTGCACTTTATGACGTTCTTCTTCTAAACTCGGTTTTTATTCCATTTGCATCCGAAACAAATCACTTTACGTTCAAATCAGAAGAACCAATTCATTATAACTAATAACGAACATTCATCAGGAAGAAGGAATAATTCAGAAACTAAATTAAAGTCCTCGCTGTTTATTAGTGGAAACAAAGAAACAAATGGCCCAAGGAATAGATACGCAGTTTATATTTAATTTGTTGAAGCGCGAATTGTGGAAATCGTGAAAGAATGGAATAGCAAGGGGTGCGCACCGCTCGAGGTCAGAGGTTATCATTATTGTAGACGACGATCTAAGCAAATCGAGCATGGACCCGAACCAAGATATTGGGGAAGCATTTCGACGTAAAAAAGAACTAATTTCCGTTTAGGCCGGGGGTTACGACTAAAATTGGTAGCGGAGTTTGGGGTGGAATGATACTCTAACCCAGCAAACTGCGGTCACTAGAGATCTAGAGAAAGATTAAAAGACTACGTCGCAATTTTCGTTAACTCTAAAGTAATGGTTCGCCCGATATACACCTAATAAGATATTTAGTGTTTACTAACCGTGCCTTAATTTCTCGCCAGGAACTTTCAAATCTCTAACCGTTATTTATTTGTTTATCTCTTCTTTTGTGCACCGCTTTAATCACCTCATCCATTTCTTTCGGTCCCTGGACCCACTAGGCCGCGCTCGTCTTACATATGCGCTTCCATCTAATTTAACTGGAGATTACCAAATTTGCCAACATTTACTTTGTAAGTTCATTTATATGTTCGTAATAAATCATTCGTTTCATCGGTGTATTTGATTGATGTCGCGCCATGGCGTTTTAGTGTAATTATATGTTAAATGCAACGGTGTTATTTTATTATATACATGATACTACAATGCAAAATTTGATTAGCTTTTGCTCCCTTTCAACTGTCACATAAGAATGTATTTCATCTCCGTTGGAACTTAAAAAAATAAATACACATACAGTATGTACCCGAACTAAATTCGTCTTTGCAACCGCGCAAATATTTGCAGCTTTTAAATTGAAAAAGTAAGAACTTTTTACTGCAAAAAAAAAGTGATGTAATTGATGTTCTCTAAATAAATATTTGCACCTAGAACCAAGAGTATCTAATAAACTGTTTCGATTTTTGAATATGAATTTGCGAAAAAAAGTGTTTACTTCATATACAGTAAATACTGATTCCTGTTGATTTTGTCAACTCGACATTTCAATTAAAAATATTAGCGAATAAAAATAAACAAGGTGTTTATTATTCCAACCCCACTAGTAAATAAACTTTTTAAGTAGACGGAGGCTTTAAATAAATGCTTTTTGCTCTCCATTTTTGCTTTTTTACAGATGCTAAATATTATCTGTTTGTGAGGGTTGAATTACCGGTATAAAGAACAAACGGCTCTTACGCTATTTTTTACTGCATGATCAAATAAACGTACGGAAATTTCAATTAATTTGTTTTTAATCTTGCCACAGAAAGAAACTGTTTAATCCACGACTAGAAACGTAACCATGGCAAATACAAAAATGCTTTCTCTTTTTACATACCCACCCGTCCAATGTACATACATATACATTGCCATTTAATAATTATTTGATGGAACTTTATGTAATTAAGTTTGAGATTTTTTCATGTCAGTTTTATTGCGTTTTATATCAAGCATTTAACGTTCAAAAAGTTTCCAGAATGTCTTTTGTAGAGCAGTAGATATGGTAAATGCAGCAAGAAATCGATGAATCAATTTAGATTTAAGTTGGACAAACTTTCTATCAAATTGAAATTCAGTTCCAATGGGAAGAGATTGATAATAAGATTTTTCTTTCGGAAAAGTCGCTAAGATTTGTAGTAATAATGTAGATGCAAATTTGACTGGTGTCGCGTATTGATGGAAATGCACGAAAACGGTTTTTTTGTTTTACGAGTTGAACGCTTTAATAATTCAAGTGAAATAAATATTTATACTAAATAACTGAATGCATGTTCCGCTTGCTTTGTTGGAATTAGGTGATTGCATGTTGAATTTTCAAGTTTTATTTTTTGCAATTGTAGGAAATAAGAAATGCAAAATTATATGTATCTTTCATCGAATTAATAAATTAAGTAAAGTAGAAAATGGAATGAAAATAGGGCGATATATATATATATATATATATATATATATAAACACAAGTTCTTTGCCTGTTTCTTAATAAAATTTATAGTCAAATAAAAATGCGCAAATTCTGAATAACATTTCACTAGAGATTTTGTTTTTATATTCTTGTACATACATTTATTTTTTAATCGAAATTCGTACCAACGTTGAATCTTTAAATAGGACATTTTCGCATTGCAGATAACAAATTCAGTCGGCTAAAAGTTTTCATTAAACTGCAAGACCGATACTCTTGTTCAAACTAGATGTCACTGCAAGATATTCTGATAAAGTAAATTGCACTAATTCCTATCTTTTGCACAATGTGTTCTTTAATAATAAAAAGTTCACCAAACAATGCACCTTAAGATCCCTTCGAAAGCTACGTACTTTTCTTATGTATCAAAAGCAATAACAGTTTGTTAAATTTTCAAAAGCTAGAAAAAACTAACAAAATTTGAAATTAATAATTTTGAAAATAATCTTTTTATCGCCAACCGTCTATATGCAACTAGGCATTACCGTACCGATTTTCGGAGGTAAACAAACACTTTATTTTTTATATACCCACTGTAAAATCACCTATGTACATATATGTATAAAAATGAATGTATGTTTGTATAATGTATGTCCTTTATGCATTACTACACCATTCATCCGATCGCTATGAAACTTTGGGAAATTGTTGACTACATTCCTGCAAAGGTTTCCGACATGAAATTTTCAATTTTTCCAACTTTCAACATGAAATTTCACATTTTTCAATTTTCCGACATCGAAAATCATAAATTTTCCGATTTTCCGACTTTCCGACTTGAAATTTTCAATTTTTTCGACTTTCCTACTTGAAATTTTCATTTTTTCCGACTTATTCTGAGATCGCGACGGGTCAGCTAGTACAAAAATAAAACTAACAAAAACAGGATATATGTGTACACATTTAATATATAGTGGGCAGTAAATGAGAAAGGGATTATATTTAAATCTTGAGATTGGCACTTGAAAATGTTGAAACTATATCGATTCAATCGTCAAAATTTCCTTATTTCTGTTGAAAAAAAAAAGGAAACCATATGGAAATTCGACATGATCGGTTTTTCGGATTTTGAGTCGAGTTGTTCCCAACACTCGTAATCTGTTATGTTTAAGTCTGCCCATTTCGAAATGAATGAATCATTTATCACAGGAATATAGCCATGACCTGTAGCAGCAGCAACTATATCTGTTGCAGTAAATATATTAGCATTGTTACGTCGGTATATAACGGGCCTGTTATTTTACGGGGCGTAATTTCCTCTTTGTAAATTTTAGTTTTGTTACGTTTCATTTCGCAGAGGCACCAGCCCTCACATTATCCGTGTTATTTTATAACAATCATACGGGCGGTGTTATGTTTATATTGCACCCTCGAAACACATTTGAAGCCTCCACTCATAGTGGAACGCACATGTTTATTTTGAGTTAATTAAATATAAATTTAGTAGTTTGTTTTGACATTGTTGGTACGTTGAATTATTAGATATATCCGTACGGTTACTGGTTGCGTTAACCGGCCTACCGTAGGGTATACGAGGCATACACGGTAGGTATGTTCATGTTCAATTTGCATTTACCTTTTTTGAATTCAGTAACAGTCTTCCGGGGATAAAAGTTGAATGAGGCAAAGAGGTAATTAGAATAACATGGCCTCGGATATCCACAGTTTAACGTGACTTTAACGAGCAACTTTATAATTTCGGCTATTAAAATGTCTACCTTGGTACTTTGTAGTTGGTACTTGTAAAATTCGGCTATGTATTATTTTTAAATTCTTAATGTAAATATTATTCAATTCATTACGGGAAGTGAGCGTATTCTGCAAACGGCTCCCTTGGCAATGCGATAACAGTAACATTAGGGAGTCATTCATTAGCGAGCGCCTCGAATGCGGCTAACGCGTCAACCGAATATCCAAGCGCGCTCCCACGTTGTTTATTTAATGCACATTGCGGTCTGCTCCTGCTACCATTGCCACTAGCCTTACTATCCTCCTTAAAAAGCACGCACATCTTTAGGAGCATTCTTCGTCTTTAAATTAAAAAATAAATAAATAAATACAAGCCTGAAGGCTAAAATCGAGAAATAAATTTCATAAAGATTCTATTACGATTAAGCGAACAATTTTTTTAAATAATAAAGTAGTTTTCTATGGTTTAAAATAAAAATTGAAGAAAAAACTGCATACAATTCTAGTCAGGATTACTTATACGAATCTTGCGGAATAAGTTATTATTTTTAGAGTAACATCAAAAGTGAGCATTTCACTTTTACGATCCGAATCAGAATTACAAGCATAAAAGAAGTTCTACATAAATTATACTTTAAAATGTGATTTTCTTTATAACAGTTATTTGAGATTCGGTTAGCGAAAGGTGCATATTTCCGCGTCCTTCACTTGTTAACTAGAGAAATTCGATTGTAAATCTCCAATCCAAATTTAAATAAATAGTAGTGTACCTGTTGCGACCTATAAATTATCTAGAAACAAAAAAAAAAAAAAATGAAAATAACGCAACACAATCTCTCTTTTAATTCTGCATGGACCGGATCCGTTTAAATAATGTAGTTCCTCCTGAAGACTATTCGATAGTTGCGCACGCACGAGTTGCCGGTCCTTAAAGATAAAATCTCAATAACTTTTTTTACGGGAGCCCTTGCATTTCCGTACAAATGATCGTCATTACTTATTCTATACGTTCAGTACAATGAGGCCGTATTTATACCTTAAAAAATTATTACAGGCCATGTGATGCACTCATACCAACACATAAAAACCGCATTATTACTTCCGCCATATAAAAATAGGCGCCAATCCAGATTTTATAGTTCACCAACCAGCTTAGCGACATTGCACAATAAACAACACCCCATCCCACATATAAAGGATGAAAGCTCAAAATTTAAGCACCTACCTCAAATATATAAAAATCATAAATTTATGTAAATAAATCTTTCGCCCTCGGCGCCTCCACCATCCCCGCCAAATGAACAACAAACATGTTTATTATTATTTAACTTTTTCAACCAAACATTTTATTATGATAATGTTTATGCATGCATATTGGTTTATGAAAAATAAACAAAGCAGGTATATTTATTTGTACACACTTTTTACATGTTATTGTAATAAATTATATTGAAAAAGCATATGTTTCATGTTTATACGTTTAAAAAAATTTGACCACATGTTTTTTCCTCTTAAAAAAAAAATCAAAATTAAATGAAATAACTAGGCAAAATATGTATGTATTTAGAATGTAGGATGGAAAGCGTTTGTATGAATTATAATTTGATAGAATTAACGATGCCCGATTGTATAAGGGAACAATACACCCTGCGTACAAATTATTGCAACAGGAACAATTTAATAACAAACATCATTATTTTTTATGAGTTGATAAGTTTCTAAAATTCATAAAATTTACGTGCTAGATACGCTTTTTATCGTCCGGGGTGCTACCACTGATTGGACTTAAAGGTCTCCCAAAGTCAGAAACCGTCTTTGAGGTACTTGTCCAATTGCTTGCCTTCTTTGTCCTAATAACAAATACATTCTATGCAGTCATTCTTTGCATACAAAGATTGATTTGTTTATATTAAATGAACTTCTCGGCAGCCTTCGGATGATACTTGTTAAAACTATTACTCATCCAAAAGAGAAAAGAAAGTTTCATCCTGATGAGGAGAAGGAATATGCACAGGAGCTAATAAAAAGGGCGCGCGCTAACTAACTTTTAATCAATATCAAACGTTATAAAAACTTCCTGAATATTTAAAACATTATGCGTGTGTGTTTTACGAATTGATAATAGGCCGACTCGTGTGTACGTTTTTATTTCCAGCGTTGTAATAAAATAAAGATTAATTGTACAGGGTGTTAAATTGCACCCTGTTTTATTAGTGTACCCCGTTCCCTTATAATATACTTGTTACATGATACATTGACGAAATGATTTAAAACTTTATTCTAGACACAACAAGCAAAATTTCGTTAACATGCCAATGAAGTACGTCGTAGATTAACAAGTTTCTCTTTTATACAAGAGAATTAAAATTGTAAATCTCTGGATTTTAATACATTAATTTTAATTTTAATGTTCTACGTGCTAACTGGCGCCATGTTATTATAACCGCTTTATTATATTAGTCAGATATGTAGTATGTATGATATACATATTTTGTTACGTACATATACTATTTGGAAAATGCATTTTTCTATTCTTATGTAATTTTCTAATGTTGCGAGGAACGAACTGATCTCTAGACCAAAAATTAATAAACAAACTTTTGTAAAATGAATTGTTATCGAAACAAAATGTTTAAGTTATAAATATAAATAGAGAAGTTACATAGTTATGAATGACGAATTCAATACTGATATGATTATTTTAATTATGTTGTAATATTTAATAATCAAAATATTCGAATATTTACAAAAGGCAACACAAAAAAATGGCACGTTGCTTTTGTGATATCGACATTATAATATGTACTCACTCCATAGAGCGTTCGGTATATCGGTCTCGCGCTATATTGCCTTTTGAATTGCAAAACGTCGATATTACAACTCGTTTCGTAAAATTCTAGAGTTTTGAAGAAAGAGAATTTCTGCTAGAGGTAATTATGCAGAACAAGTGTATTAATCATAAAAGCATATCTAAAAGTGCCACGTTCCCGTTTTTATATATGCAATCTAAACCCCCGTTTATATACATTAAGGGGTTAATTAATTCATTTGCAAAGGGAAATGTGCATTATAAAGTCGAAATGATAAATCGAAAAGGCGAGAAAGTGTTTCCTAGTTGGAGTCCTTATTTGTCGCTAGCGTTTAGAATCACTTTGCATATCAAGGGTTATAAAATAAGAATTATTTATGTATTTATGTATGTATGCGTATATACGTATTTCATTTGTTTAATTAATGAAACGACGGACGAAAAATATATGTGTGCAAAGGTAAAAAAATGTAGTTGCGGAACAAGCCGCTAGCGCGCGCTATGCAATAACTGGTGTATGAGTATGAGTGTATTTTATGTTGTCATGGTAGGAACACGCGACTTTGCATGACGAACGGTTTATTATGGAAAGATAAGATCTGCAACCGGTCAAACTTGATGGTAATAGTGACTGAATTCATAACTTAGTTATTACCCCGGGTTGCACCTCGTTTGAGATATTAGGGGATGCTTGAACAACGCACCCCTGCGATTCTCCGTTTCTTTTAACCTTCTGTACAATTAACTACCATATGAAAATTTTAACAACAGTATTTAAAGTTTACTTTATATTTATTTCTTTTGTATATTATATATATATATATATATATATATATATATATATATATATATATAAACTTATCTACTATTAAACTATAGATTGTGCGCGGTAGGGATCAGAAATAAAAAAATATAGAAAAAGAAGTAAGAAAGTTTGTTAACGTCTATAATGTAGTATGTTGCTTTTCTATGCTTATGTATTTCTGGGATTATTTTAATTTTTTTATTTATTATGCTCTCTGTTAGAACAATAAGAAGAAGAGCCTGTTATTTTAAAACGATAACAATGTTTGTATTATTAACTTGTTTATGATAGTATCACCTCCCTCCCGTGTTCCAACATTTTCGCTTCCTTTGTTTCCGTTTATCCGCTTAACACCGCAAATTAATTGCTGTATCGTATGTAGACAATTTCCGTTCCTATTACTACAACAACCACCAATAACACATCGAATTGAATTAATTATCAAACGATAATTAACATTACATTAAATTCGGATGCAGCAAGGACTGATCTGGATGGGTCGCATTACACCTAACTAACTGACGGATCGCATTACACCTAATTTTGGAATAAAGCACTCGCCTCAACATAATTAATAATCAACTAAAAATATGATGAATGTTGTAAATCGTACTTTCAACGGATATTATATAAACAACTTCATTAATTATTGAGCGGGGGTTTGTTTTACTTTGACCCTAATGTATTATATTATAATAAGCTCATCGATTAGTTATTTAACGAACAACAAAATTATTCAAATCTGATTAATATACATGTTCCCTGAATTTATAGCCGCCAGCTTTCTAGTCGCTGTTCAATCTTGTTCGGTGCTCGGTACAGTAAACAGTTCTTTGTTTCTTATAAACACATTTCTAGATACATACATATTATTTTTCATTTCTATTAGGATAATGCATTTAATTAATTAACAGATGCTCCTTTTATTACCTGAAAGATATGTATAACGTTCATTATGACTTATAAACAAAAGAAACATATCATAAATAATCTAAATATTAATTGTAATATTTTCGTTTGATTATTAAACATGAATAATTTTTAAGAATAACGGAAGAACATTCTCAAAAGGATAACATCAAGAAATTTGCAATTTTATCATTTTTATTGGTTAAATACAAAAAGTCTTTTTTATTACTCGCATGGTTATGTGTACTCAATACATAAAAAATATCATTTAAGTACATTGGCTATATAAAAAAAAAACTTTTTTTTTACATTTATTTGTAATATGTTTGGATAATTTCATAAATTTACATTTGGATATGCAACATGTTATTAAGTTGAAAGGGTACTACACGGGACGTTATTAAATTGACGTGATAATATT
The DNA here is from genome assembly GCA_027574865.2 of Coproporus ventriculus. Lineage (NCBI taxonomy): Eukaryota > Metazoa > Arthropoda > Insecta > Coleoptera > Staphylinidae > Coproporus > Coproporus ventriculus. Next base: position 51,518 of record JAODAH020045158.1, on the reverse strand, counting down.
TAAAATAGACAATTTAAATATTTATCACGGTAAAGTGTGTAGATGATAATAGTAAATACAGGGATAATTTGAAGTGATAAAAATCATTTAAATAATGATATATTCATAATAAATACCACCCATATCATATATCGCCTGTTTTTCTATTGAAATACTATTATAGCTGTCAAGATAAAAATCACGCTGAAAATAAATATAACAGAGAGGCAAAAAGTGCGTTTAACGTTTAACTCTTATCGATTCGTTCGTTGGTTGGCAGCTTAAGCTAAAAAATACATGCATGCATATACATATGTATGTTATATAACATAAATTTGCTTTAATATTTTAATCTGGTGAAGGAAGGTCGGCGCAAAGTATAGGCGCGAATTCTGCCCCCCTCCCTCCCCCCCCACGCTGTTATAATAAATATGCAATATTGATCATAATTATTAATTATTTATAAATAGCTTTGGAAGATTAAAATGTTAATTCGCATTAGAATAAATGTAAATATATTGATAAAGTATTCGTTTGATTAATGTGCGTGAATTCGCCAGAGCGCCAGAACGCCAGAGCCGCAGAGCTGCTAAATCCCGGCAATAAATATATTAGTAAACTTTCCTATCTATATATAGTTGATATGTGGAATGGAAATAACTTATAATTGTTGGTAGTACGGCCCTGCATCACGATCTAACAGGTCATTTGGGATTTAAGTTGGCAAATACATGAACCTTATCGATATTTGTATCAGCGCGTATATTACAGCATTGTACTGGACGGTGGTGCCAAAAAGCGCGAGCGCAACCTATCGTAAAAGAATAATTAATGACCGGCACACAGATACAGCGACTCAATTACCATGTCACCTTTCAATATTTAGAAGGGATCGAGTGGTGAACGCGCCGCAACGCTTCCTATTACCATAGATGTTGAAAAATATGTTCATAGCTATGGCCTGAATTAATTATTAAACTTTTAAACTTGTCACCCGGTTTGTTTTGAACGATATATTGTTATCGGCCATGTTTTTATGAATGCATTTTTAAAATCTGCCAGCCGTGTTATTTATGTAAGCTCAGTAATTTTACATTGCTGCACGAAACATGCTTTCATTGTTCCGGCTTTTGAGCTTCCACTTTTTCAACAATAAATCAAATATCAAGCTCTAATATGTTAAATATCATTAAATTTAATGCCTCCCTTATTTTTCCAAGGATAATCAATCCGATTAATATCGACGATTTGACCAACATAAACCAATAAAAATGACAACCAACATATTTATGTTTATTCCGCTTTTTATATTTATTTCGCGACTTTTATTAATAACATGCCAGAATAACGGTGTAATTTTGTACACTTTTAGTCATACACAACATCTGTACTAGGCATTCATTCCCAACCACCAAATACAACAAAGCCATGTCATATCTCATCGAACGTACCATAAAATTCTATATTGCTACATAAACTCACTACATCAAATATATTTGTACATAGTCATATGTCACATCACATGCAAAATTGCACTTCTTTAGTAGCAGCATAACTAAATTGCAGCCTATGCATAAATGTTTCGTGTTATTAAAACTCGTTTTAACCATATCCACAAATACATTTACTAAAAATTTATTTTTAACCCTTCACATGATTATACCTATCTCAAAATATGCATTTACCTACATATAAAAGTTGGGATATAATTTTGTAGCTTTTTTTTCAAAATTGTTAATTTGACGCCCTTAAAATGTTTCTAAGTTTCTAGCAATATACTTCGGTGTTTCTTGAAGCCATACAAAACATACCATAAGAGGAAGTAGATATTTCTATTTCTACAATTTAACAGTATGATAAATTCCTACATCTCCAAATATAAATATTTATTGCGTGTTTATTGCTTCAATTTTATTAAAAATTAAAATACTCGAATTTTCTCAGCTTAGAACATATTTTGTATTCGAAAAAGTCTTTCAAGTGTTGGCGCACAACAGGTTAAGGGCATTGGATGTAACATGACACGTTTCACATACATGAACCTTTGCCACGGAAACAAACTTTCGTTGACGAAATAAAGATAAAACAATTCTTAAGTTATCTTTTATTCATAACTATTTCAGTTTTAAGTGCTATCGAGTAGGCAGTACGTATACAATGTTATATCTATTATAAAGAAGGCCATTTGCTAAATGGCTGAAGTTTCTTTCTTTAATGTTGAAAATATCTTTAATTTTAGTTAAATGATCCAGTCGAGATCCTTTTACTTTTTCCACTGTTTACAGGATAGTAAATCCTTAACGCAAAGGGTTATGGAAATTTTTAATTAACATAAAGTAGATAACTTGTTATGCTTATTGCATTTGTCTTGTTTTGATGTTCTGTATCTCGACACTTCCTTAGATTATATTTAGAAATTCTAAAAATCTAAGGATATTTTCTTAGAACTTATTTATAATCTCGATAAAAGTTATAAATAACTTTAATGCATAATTATAATTTCTGTATTATTCCTCACATTATTGTTATTTTTTAATCATTAGGAGTCATTTTAGAACAAAAACCGAAAATTACAATTAGTCAGTCTTATCGCGACTAAAAATTCAAATAAAATTACAGAATATGTATTCTCGAAAATTAAAACGTTTTATTTTTCTCAGCGCGTTATCTTATGACGGTTTTAGCGCATTTGCGTCGTAATATTAATTACGATGAGATTCTTGTATCAAAATTTTTATTTTATTTTTATTTTTCTAACTAAATTATTTAAAGAATTTATCATAATTCCCATAACATCGGTCGTAAATGCAAAATGGTAAATGTTTCTGTAGTTTATTGTGGTTATAGTGTTTTTAATGTTTTCAACATCATAAAATACAGAGAATTCCTAAGTGAGGAGTAGTTACATCTTTTAGGAGTAACTGGAATATTCTTATTCAAAGGGCGTATATCTTTTAGATCCCAATTTTATTACTTGCAAAGCATAAAAATTATGATGAAATGCAATATAAGAAGGAAAAGGTCGCGGAAAGAGCATACGGGTACCGCTTTTTTTTCATATGAAATAGTTATGGATTCGGTAATCTAATTGTGTGTCAGATAAAGAGATCAGATACTCGGAAAGGAAGAATAGTGATGTAGGGTTGAACATTACAGCACCGTAACAGTTTTCCCTATAGTCCCAATACGCTTTTGCGGCGAGTTCTCAGTAAAGTGCAGTTGATTAATGTACGGTGGTTGTTTACAGGACATGAAAGGTGGGTGGGCGACCTCGCCAGGGAGCACTGCTGCCGCACCACCAGCGAATCCCCCCACGTTACTTGCAGTTCAGCCACTACTGACCCAAGCCAGCACCCCCGTGCAACCGGTGCAACCTGTCCAAACTCAACAACCCGCCGCTCCAAAACAGGACACGTCAAGTAAGTACCATTCCCCGATTACTTCTTATCAACTGTATCTTGTTCCGGGCATTAAATTAGAGGGAAAAACAGATAATTCTCTTCACTAGACAATAACATGTCGATGTGTTTTATTGTTAATCAATGTTATATAAATGCATTGCTTGTTACGCCAGCCCACATGAATTCTACGACACATGTTTCATTTTTATGTTCATCATAAAATGCGTTTGCCATCTCGTCGGGCCATCAAATTGGGATATTGATGCCGAAGTTGCGCGTTGCCTTGTCCACATGTGCGCGATTCCTTTTGGTGCATTACATACCTAAGTCTCTTGCGATATTCAGTTACTTCAATTACACACACAACGTATTTTTTACCTCCCTATGAAACAATAAGCAACTGCAAAACTTAGATTGCGTTCTATATATTTCAATTCTTTTAATTGCGCACTGTTTTATCTGATGTCTTAAAATTCATTATGCATGCGGTCTGTACAGCGCCGTTGTTTACTTCTATTTACGTTGCTGTTTTTGAACTTCAGTACTACCATATACCATTCTTTTCTACGCATATAAAAATCTGATTTATTGAATTTTGAACTTACCCCTCTCTTTGAATAACTCAAGGTCCTTTAAGCACGATAGTTATAACGCGAACACTTTCGATTTACTGAAGCCACAGGTATTCGAAAAGTTTTTATCATTAATATTTTTCACGATTTCATTTTTATAGCTTAAACTTAAAAGATATAATTTATAACACTCATGTTTTGACCCAAAAATGCATTTTAGCTTATCACTTTGATTATTTCATATTAGTAGTAAGTGTTGTCAGTGGTTAGGCTTTGATTTAGTTTCAAGAGAGTTTGGATAACTAGCCCGCTTTCATTTGCTTTGGTCTCTAAATGTGTGCATTCGTTTATTTTACTGTGGTGTAGGCTTTCGCAATGCAGTGCAACCTGCAAAATATCAAAATTTTCATACCGCTGTATAAATCTGTTCAGGACATTTTTTATTTTATTTTATAAACACATCCCTAATGTATTTTATTAAAATTATAACTGATTCTGAAGATTTATTATTTAAACACGTTGTAATTGATACAGTACAGTGTACCTAAAAATTTTCAAATGTTAGAATTTAAAATTCAATTTTGCAGGTATTTTGTGGTTTTTAGCGTTTTTTTTTAATTGTTTGAGGTTAAATTTAAAGGTCCCGAAATTTAACTATTTATGAATATTTTAAGATATTAAAGGAAAAATGGGGAAAATGTTTTTTATTGCCGAACCGTCTTATCCCAAATTTATCATAAAAATATTTTAGAGTTTATGATCAATTTGTTCTCTCATATAAACAACATTTTATTTACGTACTTACTTTTATGAGTATAAAATTAATTAGGTTCGTGGATTCCCTTACATGCTCCCGTATTTATGATATGGGGCTTTCTACCTGCAGTGATCACAATCAAACAACAATAGACCCGCGGTAAGTAAAATAGTGCGCTTCGGAAAACTGGTAAATCAGGGATTAGTGTAGTCTCTCAGCAGTGGTGCTGAGTGCTGCTAGGGACATGTTCTTACGCGGTGATTAGCGTCCGATGTCATCTCAGGGGCATTTACAAATGACACAGGCTGTTCTACTGCTTAACGGCGAGTTACAGCCGAAATCCCTTCTTCACTCTTGCTATTTCGTGCCCTGCCTTCCTGAAGATCCAATTTGGATCAAATCCCTCCTATATATAACTCAATTTAAAACTCTTTGTACATCTTACGTCCTCAAACAATTCAACTAATTCTCTTATCTTACTTAGATACTGAAATTCATGGCAAACAGATTTTTTAAGTATACAACACGTCCAGAAAAATTATATTTATCCTTGTACACAATTTAATTCCTCTCTGCACTTACCTCCAATTTCCACATTTTTTTGCAATTAGTATAAGACATATCCATATCCATCTTGTATCTATTATATATATATATATATATATATATATATATATATATATATATATTATATCCACATTAAAAACTTTTCAGTAACAAATTTATTTAGCGTCGGACAGAGAATAGAATCCTGTAATTCTCCTGAGAGCAATTTTGTGTTTTACATACTGATCCTCTTTAGAAAGCAAACCCCTGCATAACAAAAACGTCATAGACCTTTAAATGTAAATATTTAATGATGTGAATACAATGTATAATTAAGATCAAGAGAAACCACAAACATAAAGTATTCTGAGCGGTAAAAGGAATAATTTTTCAAATATCTAGGTAAAAATTAATTTTTATGATTCAATTTTTAATTTTGTTCAAAATTATATTTATTAAAATTAAATTTCACGTTTGATGGTGATGATGTTGCTGGTTTCAATTAATAATTGTTTTATTTTCATTTTAATTAAAAAACAAATGGCTCCGTATTGATTTTGGGTTTTCATTTGTCATTGTACATTCTAAAGCTTAAAATGATATTATAAATTTGTAGTTTTTAAAATTCTACATAATTATAAAATAAATAATTGACAAAGGATTAAAATTTAATATTAATTTGATTATACACAATCGCTTGTTTTTGCACGTATTTGCGACTAATAGGAGAACAATTTGTTTTAGAGAAAATTGGATATTTAATTTTGTGAGTGGCGCGCTTCGAACATTCCACAATTCCCATGATAATTTGTATTTTGCAAAAGTGATTAACTAATATTAAATGTTAATTCATTTTCTGCGCAAAACGGAGCAATTCTTGTTTACTATTAATTATACAACGTTATATATTTAATTTAGTCGAGTGGCGTTCCGCAAACAAACTATTAAATACTCAAAGGAAAATACGCTTATTTTAACAACACGAAAAATATTTTGCATTTACATGAAAGAGGTAGATAAGCGATGTTTTTGTTTATGTGATCCTTTGACTGGCTAAAATAATCATTTAGTATTTATCAAAGTGTAGACCTTGGACGGGGAGATTGAAAAATACATTATATATATATATATATATATATATATATATATATATATATATACATATATATATATATATATATATATATATATATATTCTCGTTGAAAACTCTGACAGATCGCCCAAACACGCCGGAATTTTTTTACGTGCCACTTACTTGTTTATTAAGTTATTAAAATTCATAGTCCAAGTTTTTGTGTTCCGCCTGCGTATCTAGTTTACATATTAAATTAAAAAGAGAGGATATTAGTAAGGTGTGTTCTTGCAATCGCTTTGATGCGTTTTGTTCCTTACTGTCCTTCATCGAGCCCATACATTCCGGTAATTAGTGAACTATTCGATTTCCCCTGAGATATAAACTTGACTGTGCATTTTATTAAATATACATTTTTCAGTAAAGCTAAGAACTCACGTTAACATGACGCGTAGAAAACACAGTCTATTACAAGGGATTAGTAGGTAATCACTAAAACTTTAGAAAATCCGAAAAAATTTTGAAAGAGAATGTTCAGATATTGAGAATGAATATTACGCGTAATAAATAGGAGATCTAAAAATATAAGAATGTTGATGGTTACTTTGTGGGTGTAAATGGTGCAAGCGCCGGGTAAATAATGGGAAATTATCATTCAATTGTTGAATTGTGCGGGTCAGTTTCCATTTTCATTTTTTATATTGTGATTTAATAATTTTCTTTAAGTTTATAAAGAGAATGGCGGGGTACAATGGATCTTTAGTCATTTTTCATTCGTGTATTTTATATGGTACTTAATTGGTAAGTCGAGAAAAGGGCATGTTCCATGTTCAAGCAAACTAGTAGTGGATTTTTTGTTATAAAATTTTCTGTTATGTGATGCGGGGAGGGACGATTTATAAGAAGGAGTTTGATGTAGCAGGTATTTCGTTAATGAGGGCCCGCGAGCGATCATGAGCCAATCAACGCAGCAGAATTTTGTTGCCTGCTAATCCCCGCATTCTTCTCTAGTTCAAGTCTTGTATCTACAGGTTTCCATTATAGGATGCGTTTGTTGTGCATAGGGGCACCAACAATTGTCTATATTAATGAAAGAGCTACCGTATCCGTTGCCCCTGTAATTCTGTTGATAGGACAGGAAGCTTGCTCCTCGCTCGATCATTTCCAGCGGCCGTCCGTTCATCCCTCGTTGGTCGGCAATCGAACACACAATTGACCCCGTATGTCACTTCATCGAACAGAATACAAAGCAGCCATCGGTTGAGCAAATCTCTGATGTCCTTTGTTTCAAAGTGTTTTTGTTGCCTTTTTTATACTTGGCGCTAATTTTCCGCGTTCGTAGTTAGTTATAAAAGGTAAAAAAATGCGATAAGAGGTAAAAGTCGCCATCGTTCCAAAAATCAATTAAAAGGAAGCGGATTATCGAGAAATGGACGTGTTTTTCTTGACTGCTGCAACCCCATATTGTTTACCCACTGCACCGATAAATTCGAACGACACATTTAATTTGTTATTTAAAATCGCAATTTCCGGGCGAGCATATACTACCGCATTTGGATTGAGGATTCAATCATGCAGTTTGTACCAATCGTGTTGTTCGCTCGACGTCACATTCAACTTCCTGCTTTGGTTTGCTCTATCCTATAACTGCCCTAGTGTTTTAAATATATACAATTCAAATGAACAAAACACCCGTTTGCATTTTCGAGTAGTCGAGTGTGGTCAACCGCAGAATATCTCCTAACTGAACGAACCCAGTTAATTACAGGTCGGAAAATCTACGATCCCCGCCATACCTAGCTACCAGCCATAATTGCTTTAAATTCTTCTTAAAAAGTAACACAATCTAACTAGGGTCACACATACGAACTCCAGCTCGTGTTGCCTCTTTGATATTCGATCACATATAGTAACGTAACAATAGCTAGCTCTCTTGATAAAATAATCCTCAACCTTTAGTATAATTGATCTTACATGTAGAGAAATCTTGTTATTTAAAAATTACTCGTAAGTAGATAGTTCCATCTAATATTGTTTCATTAGATTTTTCTTAAAACTATTTTACTAGATGATTGTTGGAAATTTAATTAAAACACAGAGATAAATTCTTTTCTTTTCTGGTCGATGTAAATAAATAACCCGGCGACGCATGCGATGCACCGACGACAATTGTTCTTAATTTTTAAATCGATAATGCTTTTCGGCTAATTGGATGATCGACTCTAAAAATTGTTTGTTAAACTTTTCCATATTGCGCTATATATTTTAGTTCCAAAACTGTCACCATGAAATAACAGTTTCATTAAAAACTTGGAGATTTCCATTTTTAAATAAAAAAAGCCAATATAGGTAGATAATTAGAGAGAAATATTATGCCTTGTTACAAGAAAAAATACTGAGAAAGTTGAGGAAAGAAAAAATAACGAAACACTTCTAAAAATACAAAAGCGCGCATTTGGCCAAGATTGCGCTGCTCCCGGATTGTAAAACAACACGGTCGAGTTTCTTAAATAAACTTCACTTATTTCGTTTAAATTTGTATTCTGGAGAGCGGTGTGTTCATACTTGTTCCTACTACATTCAGAAAGTCGAAACATGTAAATAATTAAAGGGAATGCGAGCATATTTTAAATATAATCGACCTGAGAATAGAGCGACGCGGTATTTTTGCTTGAAATCCGAATTACAAAACACTAATGTTCACTATTGTCTTTTATATTGTACAATTTAGTTGAATTAAATTTGATACCATCCTGCAATGCGTTCAAAAAAATTTAAAATAAATCTTCAGCTTAATTTTAATTTTGAAAGTGAAAATATCAATGTAAAGTTATTAGAATTTTTTTTCTTTTTTTGTTTTGTAAATCTGGATTACTCACTAAAACATTTCAAAAAGAAAAGATTCATTATGTTACATGTAGATCGATATCGTAATTAATGAAACTTTTAGCATTGTAGTAAAATTTCCAATTTGAATGAAACTCAATGGAACTTGAACAGCGACTAAAAATTCGAGTAAAATATGTACCTGCCCGTATTTGTTGATGATTGAATCGTTGGAAATAAGTAAAAATTTAAAATTTAGTTGCAGGCTGTAAAATGAAGCAGTTGATTTTAAGCCGAGTTGCTTAATATTCTGTATGGAAAAGCTATTTTTCGATCGCAAATTTGATTTTTATTGATTTTAGCGATTCGGAATATAAAGCCTGGTTACGATCTTTTTATGACATCGCGTTTTAATTATTTATAACTTCATGAATACAAATAATATTTGAGACATAAATAATTTATCCGGTCGATATCAGGGATATGCTCATCGTTTAAATGGCGAATTGTTTTTGCAGCGCTTCTTATTACAAATGTTGGGGTATTAGTTCTTGTGTTTGTTCTAAATTGAATAATTTACATGAGCCATGACGACACCTGAAGCATAAGAAATGCATTCGATCTTTTGATGTTGCTCGACCCTGTTCTGGTATATTAATAATATATAAGGATGTTCTCGCTATGCTGCAGGATTTAACATTATATACAGAAATCTACTTGATGTTCGGATAGAGCGTAATTACTTTATTCGCAAATTAATAATTCTCTAAATTTATATTTGGATTTTATGAAATAAACAGCGAGCGGGTGTGATGCTACTAAGCAATTCTCTTTATACAGACGCTCTGCAAATTCGTTTCGACTTTAGATGCGATACGTGTATTTAAATGTACTTACAAATGCTCATAAATAATTAATTGTTTTTGAATTTCGCTCTGCTCTTACCGATCGGTACATGTGAAGCGCCATCTCTTCCCTCCAATCCCAGTCTACTTACACTTCATTAAATAATAATTTTTATTTTGTTTGAACTTATTCTCTTACCAAAATATCTTCTCCTACAGGGGTTACTCCTTATTACATACATTTTTTTTAAATTAATTTTAATAAATGCATGTTTTACAAAAACAAATATTTATTTATGTTTCCCCGAAAACAGTAAAATTCTTACAAAATTTTCTTTTTAAATAACACAGCTAGCTATTCAATTACTAGAGTAAATATTCTTTATTTTTAATAAAGAATCTACAAAATTAACGAATTCGCTTTGTTGGGCATACACACTTGTAGGCACTACAAAAAATGCAGAATTATATGTATTACCATCTGAATTTAATAATAAATAGATTAGCAGTCTTCTACTGCAAATAATTAGATCTGCGGTTGCTCTCTGTACCAAATTGAGTTATGAGGATGTGCTAAAATAACATGACATCTACGTGCTCGATTTGTATCTAGAACATCATCAAAAATCAAAAATAGTTCCATCCTATAATGCAGATGATTCTAGTTTGAAATGCAGGATATCAACCTGAACATTTGCACTCAACCTTCGTCCTCTTCTGTTCATATATTCTACTGGCCGAGCAGCCAATGTATTCAGGCTACTGTCTTTTAAATTTCAGATAAGAGCAAAACTACACTTGATGCAACATCCGTTTATCATACGAAATATACTAACTATTTGCAGAAAATAAAGTTTACGAAGTTGTTAACTAATTCAATCTCTTCATCTATAGTATAAATGAAATTAATAGGTAAAAGTGTGGTATGTGTGGTAGACCCGTTGCAATTAAACATCAAACACGTAACAAGCGATACATAATTTGCGTGGTGTATACATATGGACAGGTATTTAAATTTTAGGAACGGGCGCCAGCATCCAGCGCGAACAGGTTAAATGGTGGATTGTAAACCGGTAAATTGGTGTAGCTCTTTGCACTGCTAGTTAGTGCCGAAATCAACATTAACGCCCGCATTCACAATCGCTTTGCACGCATTGGTCAGCCGTGTTTGCGAAGCCAGTTAGGCCTCTCGCATTATCTAAAACACAGGGACCGGAGCATTAATCAAATTGTGTGAATTCAATGTAATCTACAGTTTAATGAGCAGCATCTTGCGCATCATCCTACGGGATGTTTATATTACATCAGTGATTAATGGTTGGATTTTGCGGTGAACGTCCGTTTGTTAATTATTTGTTAAAACAAGCATGCACAATCTGATAGCTTATAATGCAGATAGGACCGATAATGCCGGTCCCACGTAAATTCCGTAATCGTTTTTCTTACCCCTCAAATAGGTTCAGTGCGCTTCGTAAAAACTGCAATTCCCCAAATGTGCTTTAATTAAAATGCTTTGATCGTATTCCTCGCATTTGAAGAAAAGGCAAACGAACATTTAAATTTGTAGTGAATCTGTGAGCTGCTGCGATGGATCTGTCTCTCTCTCTCTCTCTGCCTTTTTTCTCTCTCTTTATCTCTCTCTCTCTCTTTCTCTCTCTCTCTCTTTCTCTCTCTCTCTCTCTCTTTCTCTTTGTGTATGTGTGTGTGCGATGCTCGAACAAAGTTCTAAATAGGCAATCTCATGCATTTATAATGTAATATAGTTCCGGTGTAAGATCCTTTGGCCCCCATCGCGACCCAATCCCGAAACGGCCCCGGTCGTGTTGTATTAAGGTCATGTTGACCGCGCGCGCACTCGATCACAGTCTGCTACATTTTACATCAAATAACCATATTTTTCTAGTTTTTCCCTTTGCCGAAACGAGCCTTTTTGACACAGTTTATACAAAGATACCCGAAACTAACGAAAATATTGTAGCTTGAACCATCTACACGAACAAAAATAGTAAGCAGTTTATTTTATATCGAAACAATTTTCGAGTTTCATATTATTGGAACTGCCTAATTCATAAGTAGAAACATAAGTGCTGATCGAAGTTGAGCAAAGTAAGGAAAATCTCAAGAGATGAAATTTTAAGAACGATGAAAATATTATAGCAAATAAATTGACTAAATTGGTATGGAATGTGAGATATTGAAATGTTAGTTAGGAATTGATTTGTGATTAGACCGAGGTTTTCCTCGGTCTAATCTAAATAAAAGGGTATGAGTAAAATACGTGCAATTTGAATAAGAGAACAAGAATTGGATACATTTACGGATTCCTGTACAAAATAAAAGAGTATGGATAAGTAGAAATAAGTAATGCAATGACGCATTTGCGATGCGGTGTCGCTCTAGGGCGGAGTCGAATGTTTGAATATCAAACAAGTGCCGCAAATATGATACTCTGGAGTCATGCTAAACGAAACCAATTTTCGTAACGTGTTGTCTCCGTATTACTTACTTCAGTATCTCTATAGCCGATCTCTCGATCTCCGCGCCCCTTTACTACCCCCTATTTTATATCGTATGTCACATCATCCTTAATTTAAGATTACCGTAAGGTGTATAGTTTGCATATATGAAGGTGATGAGTATCGCGCGTGCAACTCGGGTCATAGAGAACTGCAGAAAGCTACTCTTGTTTCTCTTGTTTAGTGAAATGCACTTTGCTTTCAGCAGTGCAAGTTATAATGTGCAGTAAAGAACGTGAATGTGTATGCACACGCTACTCTCAGATCTCTCAAAAACTTTTAACATCCAACCTGAATTCAACTAATACATTAAATAGAGCGAGTACAAACGTGCTACAGCTTATATTGATGATTGAGTTATGATTTCAACTTAAGATATAACTCGTGAAACATAATTAGTTCAAAAGCATATGAAACGGCTACACCTTTTAATCACTAACAATCTGACTTAAGAATTCAGTAATTACAACTTGTCGACATTATTGATTAAATTGAAAGCTCCACGTCTTTCTATTCTTACATTTTTACATTATTCCAAGTTTCGACATTTTCTATATAAAAAATCTTTCTTACATGTTGTTATTACGTACTCTTTTTTTTTTGTTTTTTTCTTTTTTTAAATCACAATTAAAAGTACGTTCCTATTCCATTCAACAGTGGTTCACTCCTGTGCAAGTAATTTTTTAATTGATTAGATGATTTGGAATATTTTGGTTCAATTTGTTTTAATTACCTTCTGTTCGCCTTCATTAACTAAACGTTTCGACTTACATTAGTTTATTTTCTCTTGTTTAAAATCAACATGAATGTTAGGAGTTAAAACAATTTTGTAATTGAACGGGACAATGCAATCCCGTCTGCAAATAGGCTAACATATCCTTGTAGATTTAATTTCTACATTCGTTGCATCTTTCTTTTCCTGAAAGTGTGTTTGTATGATAAATATTAAAAGTAAAAGCATCATCTAGAATGTCTTTTGTATCGTTTGTTTTAGAGAAATAAAGTATTTGAAAAGCATAATTAAATATTTATGGGGAAGGTTGTTTGGCGCATTGGAATTGAGCTGAGCGAGATAACTATCTCTGTCCCTGGCTTTTTGGCTGCTATTGCCGCCACCAGTCTAACTTACGGTTAGGGATAACTGTATAAGTAAACCGGAGTGTCGGAGTGCTTCGTGCCGGAGAACGTTACACTTGCATACAGACCGATCGATAATATGGAAACTGCAACTGAACGATCCAAATTATCCGTTATCGATATCTCAGAGAAATCTTCGCCGATAAAAATAATCCGATTCCATCTTTTTTCGCTGCGTTTAATAGTTTATTTGTGAGAATGAAGCACGCGTGGGAAGGAGAAATGGGGAAAATCGAAGAGTTGAGTTTTAGGAAACGGCTAGTACTAAAGGGACTAGCTAGAATGAAATGGAACTACAGGTCGTGGATGTGTGCTGTTCTCTAATCCCCTTCTGGCAGTGTCTTCCGGCCCGGTTAATAGTTAATGCTAATGCGCTGCCAAGCTAATAGCCCTATTCCTATGCGCCCGTTGCTTTCTATTTGTAAACAACAGTGCCCTCTACGTCGGTTCTGGAGACCGCAGGACACAAAACGAATCGTAAAGGAAAATTACAACATTGCAAACGATAATCGAGGGAAGATTGTTTAATATACCCTTATAAAAGAAGTAATTTTAAAAAGGGTGCCGGGTTATATTTTACTTTGAAGTAATATTTGTCGGTCTATTTGTGCCGGTGACAATAGTGTATCTATACAGCCGAAAAACCTTATTGTTACCTAGACCGGGCAACGGTCAAGCCTTATAAAAGTAATGGGGGGGTAATAATTCACCTGTAAATAGCGCTCGCCCGCTTTTCGTTCAGTTCGATGCCCATCCTTTTGACTGTGACACGATAAGAAAGCACTGCATTAACATGAGATGAAGAGAAGAGTGCACCTCACATCCCGCCATACTTGCCACACCATACAACCCATGTCCCAACTAAACATATCTTAACAAATCATTTCTTTTGTCCCTGCAACTCAGTCGAGCCTCGGGGAAGAGTTAGTCTTCTTCGTGAGTTTTGAGCGCGTTCACTTGCCGATAAGCACGTCATGGTGAGACGTTCTGCAAAAGGCTTATCTTGTTATAACGCAATAAGTAGATACAAAGACAAAAGATGAAAAGATAGACGTATCGCGCAGTTATAAGAAAAGCAGGAGACATTTTGAACTTGATGTTTCGCTACTGTAACCGTATTTATAAAATAATGAACACCAACAACACTTGATCCGTGAAGAAACTTGCCTCGTTTCAAACATTTCCGCTACTTTTTTCAAACATCTCTACTAACCTTACAAAACTCTATTTTTTAAAGACATAATTAACAACAAAGCTCAACTCAATAATTTTTTATTTGTTTCTTTCCAAATGTCATGAGTGAACAGACTATTTAATTACATTTAAAAAGATTGAAACTTGACTCGTTGAATTGTCGTTTCGATGGTTATAAAATTGGAATCGGATTTGTCGAAGTTAAAATATTTGATAATTACATTTTATATTTATATTTGAAAAATAATAATTGTAAAACTCTGATGAGTAATCAAAAACAATGTCAGTTTGACGCATGAAATTTTCAATATGAAAATAAACTATAAGCCACAAATAAACTGCGTCAATTACATTAAATAACAATTATTATTTGAAATTTAAAAATAAGCGCGCTCGTTGCAATTTTACAAACAATCAACTTTAAAATAAGTTAAAAATTGTTTTGCGAAAGTCAAGCATGTTCGATTTTAATTAAACTAAAACAACATAAGAAGCGGGAACGCGTGCAAACATCCAAATGGCAATAACCAAAACTTATATTCATTCCGAGAACAAGAATCTAATAGAAGATGATTAGAAACATGTCGTATTAAAATTTATGCATATTATTGCGAATATCTCTTCAAAAAATTTATATTTTTATGGAAATCACGAGAAATAATATTTTTGTAGTTGTTTTCATTTTGCAAAGATATTTTTATTCAAGGATGCAAAAAAAAAAACACTCAGCTAAACGCACTTGTTCGGGAAATTGACTTTCTCAGTCATCATGAGAGTGTTATTTGACTTATTTCCTAAGCGTAAAAAAATTGTATTTTCAAATCAACTCATCTTAAAAAGTTAAAAGGTCTGATGTTTATTGAAAATTTTAATGAAATCTGTAAAAGTTCTTGCTTACTTCTAAAATCTAGATTTGAAAAGTAAACAATGCCAATCCAGTTTTTAATAATGTTGAAATCCTGAGATTTATTTTTATTTCTTTAGACAGGAATTGGAACTATAAACACTACTGTTATATCTGTTGATTTTATATATTCATGCTCAAGTATATTAAAATTGTAATAATATGCTTTGTGCTTTATTGTCGAAGTGCAAAAGAATAAAATAATGTCGGGTGATATATTCAAACTAAATAAAAGTTTAATGCATTGATATTGTTGGTTATGACACGTCTGTTATTATTCTTCATTTCCCTTTGATTCTTTCGGATAACTTGTGCTTCTGGGTTACGGCAAATAACTAAAACAAATAGCTTTTACTCCATTTTATTCAAGGTACAAATACAAAAAAGTACATACTTAATTCTTTTCCCCTGATTATAATGATATCAGTTGTCAAATAATTTTAAAAGAAAGCTTTTAGTGCTTAATACAATTATTTCATTTGTCAATACTTTTTTTAATTTCGTTCGATTTGATTTGATTGATTTAATTTGTTGCTTTCTCTCAGGAACAATGAAATATTTTATTATGTTGAAAATGAACTAGCATCAAAAATACACGTTTATTTGATGTAATGAAACTTTTGTAGAACAAATTAATGACACCATCATAAATTTTATTATTTAACACACAAACCGCACAAACCAATCAATACCGAATTGAACTTAATTTGTTTGCCATGCATTTATTTATTCAAACTTTTAAAATATTTAATATATTTATTATACATTGCATAGGGGCGTTTTCAAATCGCCACGTTACGATAATTGGTTTGCGGCGTATATAATGCAGAAATGAAAATTCTGGATGCACAAGGCAAATTATTTTTGTTTGCCATTAATGGAGCACACCACTCACTCGCTAATTGCATTTAGTGATCGGAACGCACTTATGATATGCACTGCAAAAGGTAGTTACTTATTAAATGCCAAGCGCTAATGGCAAAAATGCCAACTACCCGTTTCAAAGCAATAATTTTATTAGCTTTTTCGTTCCATCGCTGTTTTTTTTTTATATAATTGCTAATTTCCAGACAAATAGTTTTAATTTTCCTCTCACGAATTATAATATAAATTCATTTACTACGCATTATCTTTTCTAGAATAAGTTTTCACAGTTGAACTAGAGCAGAAACTTTCCTAATTTTTAAACACATTTCAATCCTTAATTCCAGATTTTTCTCCAAATTAACAAAAGATAGATTAATTAAGGAATGTAAAATTTATTATTAATATTTTAAATTGCTGCGAATTATTTTAATTTGATTTCGATCAACTGCGACAAATTTATCTTAATTCTCAATATTAATTTAAAAATGGCACTCGTCCTTTTTAAAATTCGCGACTTTGCAGCTCGATTTATAAACGTGGTCACGTACCAATCAACTAGAACGTGTAATATATTATTCTTTTATGTATAAAATGAATGAAATATAAAATTTAAAAATGAAATTTCTAAAATTGGCTGGTAACTGCCTATTTATTTTCCTTCCCCCTTTTACCTAATTTGTAATGAATATGAGTTGCTTTCCACAACTTATATCTAAAATAATTAAAATATAAATTAGCCGGAAATGTTCAAAGGGCGGTTTCTTTGTAAGAAAAGAAAAGAAAAGAAAAGAAAAAAGAGAATAAAAAACAAAAACAAATTCTATTAAATTTTATTTGAAACCGTTCATAAGTAGCCTGCTAGCTCTTTTTATATTCGAGGCTATTTACATTTAATTATTTCTTTAAAATATCTTCCGCTATCAAAATATTGCTCTTAGAACTAACTGTAATTAGTTTTTGCTACACAAATAAATTTTACGAAAGGAATACACCGCATTCAATAACGCTTTATGTTTTAATTGATCGAGAATGTTAAAAACATTTTTCGAGTCGCAGTTCCCGAGCAAGTAAAATGTTCTTTTAATAACAAAACTGTGAAGAAATTCTCTAATAGTTTTCTTCGAAACTCATTTTAAAGGTGCAACATATTTTTATTATGAAAAATCTCACAAATTGAATTTAGATTTTTTTTTATTAATTAATTTTTTAACTTTTACACTTATTTTTTATTTACTCGGATATAGTACATTTTTATAACTAACCACTCGTGCATCGCCTGAATTTTTATTTATTTTTGAAACATTACATTTGAAATTATTTTATTTATTTTTAAAATAACATTACATTTCGAATTATTTTATTTTAAAATGGCATATTATTTATTCATTCGCACAATAATTTACATAATTCCCTTTGATTCCTCTTATACAGCAACATACTAATTAAAATAGTTTATCAGAACTGTTTCATTTACATATGGGTACATAGTTAACGTTTTAACTATATGATAAATAACCACTCAAATATACCAACCGCAATTACATGAAACTGCTCGGTATATATTCAGTAATAATATCACAATACCACTTTTGTATATTCAAATGTACTTTTCCCGATTTTTTTGCGAAATTGATGTTGTCTAAAAATATCCCGAGCGCTTTGCGCAAGGGATATTTTTCTAATGGCAACATCAATTGGGCATAAAAAGAGGGAAAATATTGGAATATACAAAAGTGGATTATATCACGAACAATAAAAATTATTTGATTTTGTCAACCTCATAATATTGTATAAATTATGACATTTTTAGGGGAGAAATGTCATATACAATTGATGCTGCTATTGTTGCTATTTAAACCAATAAGCAAGTTGTTTGTGATACACCAAATTGAATGTACAGCTCATGTAGCACGTTAGTTGTCAATTTGGAAGGAAGGTGAATGTATTTTCATGATATACTGCCGTCATTGGCTTATTTCTCTAAAATTCTTAAATAAGATTGTAAAAATGTACGAGGCATACCTATAATTATTTAAATACATGTCAATCTGGCACTATTCATACAACAAAACTTTTATTTTCAATTCTACAACTGCTGTAATTATTGTTTTACTATGCATGTACGAAGTTGATCAAGGCGGACGATCAATTTATTGCGGAGACTTGATTAAAAAATAAAATAGTATGTTTCATTTGTTTTTCACCCCCATAACTAGTTCTCTCATAAATTCAGAAATTTTATTAACAGACAATAAACTATTCGTGTTCATTTACAAAAGATACAATTTTATTAACCACTAATCTAACTACTACATATATTGATAGCAAAAGTGATATTAAGCAAAAAGTCTTTTAATACAAATTCGAACGCTGGTTTGTATGTTAACAATATGATGTTTTGAGCTCGGTACGTAATATACCTTACCCACCTAATCTCACCACCAAAATGATTTTTTATTGACAATGTCAAAGAAAACGTCAAAGTAATTTAAAAGTTGGTCACGTTATTTCTTACATTCTATGTTTTTTTTTTGTCTACTTTCATCTTCCAATTAATATTCGTTTTTGTGCTTATAATAGACGAACTGCATTCCCATTCTAGGATGTTATTCTAACTAAGAAAAAACCTTTTATACGCCATAACAGAAATTTATTAAAAGCATATTCAGTAAATTCAGGGGTAGTAAAGAACTTGCAGAGAAAAAATCCCTTTAGCAGTTAGGAGGTGTACTGTATAACATACCGAACATATGGTTGGTCAATACAATACGAAAATGTATTTCGTTTCAGTTAACGCGCAAATTGCAAAATAAAAAAGCGCATGCTAATATGCACATGTAAACAAGCAGCTTGTTTTCAAAACTACCCATCATACTAACTCTCCATTTAGAACATTGAGATAAACAAACAAACATTTCTCTCATTTAATTACGTAAATGATTTATTTTTAATTTTCAGTATATAATTCTGAAATTCGGCCTCCTTAAATGGCAAGGATAATATATACTCTTTGTGAATTTTTAATGCAAACTGTTACTATTTTTTCGTTTCAATTTTCCGTCCCAATTTCACATAACGTTGCCAAAATAAAAATACCTAAAAGATAAAATGTTTTTTTTTTCATTTTTCGAAAATATACGAGACATGCTAATAAACTATTTGCCTTTTAATTTGACGTTCTGTTATTTTTCTTGAGATCTGCGTAGGATTAAGTGAAAATTTTTATAAATATCTAAAAATAATTTTGTCTGCCCAAGAAATTTTCTAAAAGAGATATTATCAAAAGGTAGAATGAAAGTGGTTGCATAAATAGCAAGCTGATTAAATAGGAGAATGATGAAAAGTGTTTTAAAAATGAATTATGAAGGGGATAAGTCATAAGGTAAATAATGTAATTACTTGCAGTGATTTATAGGTGATTACGTAGCACTCAAAGCATGGATGGTGTAAAAGGGAAATGTAAGATGAGATGAAGTGAAATGAGGTTTGTAAGAATGGAGTGATCATTTGGTGGGAGGTGATGTTTACCCGGAGGAATCTAAATGGATAGTATCTAATGAAGATTAGTGCGTCGGTTTCGACGGAAGGAATGCGTGTGTTTGACTGCAACGCATATTCTGAGTGCGAGGGTATGTGGTGCAACGACCGGAAGTGAAACATTATTATGGAATGTTATTCCATTTCAGAACTATGCTGCGTGTCCTGTATACCATTTCGGTGGTTTATATACACAGACTAAACCTCGTTCAAATAATGCAATACTTTACATTGGTGCACTTTACGATTACGTATTTCATTTGGAGAGGTTGCGTGCAAACCCTCGCAGAACAGTCACACTAGTATTAGCAGGAGGACTAACCGAAAAATAATTCCATTATTTATCTATTTGAAGAGCATATTATTTTGAGACTGGCCTTTGTGTATGCTTGTTGATGCGTGCATTATAATCAAAAAATCCCTCTGGATAGCCCTGCCCTGTCCTTGCCGTGCCGCATCGCGCCGCGCCGCTCCCAAAAGTTACATTATTTTTTTATTACCTAATTTAAAACAAAACTCGCAGCTAAATATTAAAATTCATTTCACCCCGTATCACGAGTGTTGTACGTCCACGGAAACTAGCTTCATAATTATTTTAATAATTAAATGTTAATATAAAAGAGGACAATTAAATTAAGATTTTAAAAAGGGAGTGCGTGCTCTTTTTTTTTAATTAAATTATTTAAATTTTTATGTTTTGAAACACCAAAAAATACCAAGGAATTTTTTGTATTAAATACATCACTCGACTGAAAAAAAAACTATTTTGATATTTTAATCATAAGAATTAATTTTTGTTTGTGTAAAATTTAATATCCGATACAAATAAAGATTTTTCAATTTTCCAATTTAAAAAATTGTTAAAGAATTAATAACCTAAATGAATTTGACACATTCAACAAGTAGTAATGCTTCTAATGATATTTGAGAACGTAACGTGTACGTATCAGAAAATATAAATTTCTTGTAAAAATGAAAATGGCGACATTTAACAATGCATAAAAATCTGAAAAATATTCGTACACACGTATCTTTTTGGAAATGAACTGTGTAAATACAGTTCAGTTCCACCGACATCAAGCTCTCGGCAGAAAACTGTCAGCTCGTTTAAATATCAAAGAGATACACGTCATCATATCATTTACAGAAATTATCATGCCTATACGTTAAATAATCCATGTATAGGGATCGCACTCGCGTGCTTCAACGCCCCCATAACCTATTACATATTCTATCAATCACGAAAAACAAAACAAAAATACGCATACAAACTTTAATTGAAATTGTGCGCCGGTCATTAAACCTGCACGGAACTTACCACTTTACAATCGTCTGATTTTTATTTACTTACGTAAACTGTATTTAATATTTTAAAATATTTTAAGACCGCACTTTGAAATTCTTCACTTCTCAGAATTCAATTTATTTATAAGCCATTTTATGCTTTTTAGTTTTAATTAAGCAAATATTTATTTGTTTCTTTTTTTCGGTATGTGAAAGGGTTCTTCGAATACCAGTTTTCGTATTCAATGTATATATAATATGTAAAAACCAATTACCACACAACCCGGACTGCTGGTTTTGAAATATACAATGCCTTACTAATTAAAGCTTAATGAGCTTAAAAAAATACGCCAACTCATTTTATACGGCTTACAATAGACTTTTGCGTCATTTGTAAGTTTTTCTTTCTTTTCGTTTCATTTAATATAGAGAAATGGTTGAAAGTAGGATAATAGTGTAAATAATCAATTACAAAATAAAATAATTTAATAAATTTTCTTTGTACAACAAACTAAATCAAATTGGTGACCAAATGATAAGGAGATAATATTTTGGTTTTAAACTTAATAGAAGATTGTAATGACGGTCTGCGATGTGAAATAGAATTAGGCAATGCAGTGAGTAGCAAATGCCATTTTTACACGAAGCATAAAGTTGCAATCTAAATGTCATTTGAACAAATACTGCAGTGTTTTCGTGCTTGCTTTCTGCAAATGTTTGCAGGCATCGAGTTTTCTAAGTATATTCAAGATCGAGAGTTGGAGAGGTGTCTTAAATTCGAAACTCGATAGAGGTTGTCGGGGCCGTTTCACATGCAGTTTACAAACTTGGCCTGTTATCAAATTGCCAAATACAAAATACATATTATACCTAGATGCTCTCACCAAACGCAGCTGTGTTCCATTCTGCATTACTTTTGCGTTTTATATTTATAGGTGTATCCCACCCCTTATGTTCAAGGTAAATAGACCCGGAGATGTTTTCCTTTGTACTTTAAATTTAATGTATATTTTAACGCAAAACGGTGGAGTATTTATTTTAACTGTAAGCATCCTTAGGAATTCAAATAGCCGCATCTCACCGAGGTAAATACTTAAAAAACCAGTTAAAAAATAAACTGTACTTTGACTGTTTCAAATTTCCGGGCTAGAATCAATAATAGCCGGAAATTTATACCGGATCCGGATCCCGAATCAGTATATCTATATCCTGTACACCTAGACCGTGCAACTGATCTATGCCCGGAACAGTTTTTATTTGTTTCTTTCATCCCCTCGAATAAAAAGCGCAACAACTTGATTACTTAATACACGCTCATACATATGTACAGGCAGCGAATTCAATTAAATTACAATTCTTTCAAAATACGAACTGAAATTTTCAGATCGTACAAAGTTCATTTATTTTCTAATAAGGTTTGTTTGATCATTTAATGGAATGTATTTTTAATTCCAGAGCGATGCCAAAATTATGTGGAGATATATTCTTTCGCCGATCGCTATGATCAATTAAAGAGATTTGTGTTTGAAATTTAAATGTCGGGTCAAGGAAAATTGAAGGGATTCTGTTCATTTTAAAATGATGCATCTGTATAAAGATAAAGATCGTGTAAGGTTGGACGAAGCAGAAGGAAAAAGCATGTGAGCACAAACAGTCCAACGTACGGTTGGTGGTTCGTAGAACCGGAGTAAACTTGTTCCTGCGGTGAGAGTTTGGAGTCGCTACTCCTTTTACGGTAATTAATAATTTGCCTCCATCTTTACATGCGGTTCACATACATCCCGGTGTTGCAGCACTGCCGTATTGCCGTACTGCCGTACTGCCGCTCCAGCCACAGTTCCACATTTCCACAGTTTCGCCCTCACCCTTTCCCATTACAGTGGTATAAGTACCTACAGCACGTTCCATCTCGAATAAGGGTTTTCCGAAAGGCACAGCCACCAACTTAAGAAAGGTTCCCCCTATTAACTTAAAATGATCGTTCGTAAAAGATGAGCACAGAAAAAGTATACATAACTTGATAACGAAAGACAAAACGAACTGTTCTATTTTTTTATTTTATTTTATTTTATTTTATTCTTTGTTTAGAATAAAGCGAGCGATTGTATCGAATTAAAAATCATATCATGTTTTAAAATCAATACGGCCAAAACATATAAAATACTGAAATGATTACAGGCCCGCTCCAAGCAGGAACACGTTTATAAATATGTTAACGCATTCAGAATTTTTAAAAAGGTGCGCCGCGCCGATTTTGTAATTCCACTACAAAACGAAATTAATAAATTTGTGCTGGAAGTGAAATTTTGATCAACGGCAAATTAATTTTAATCCAATGCCGATTTATTATTCATTGATATACGCGGCCCGAAACGTTTATGCATATTATACAAATATTGCTTTATTAGCTAGTCTGTTTGTTCTTCGCGTCACTAATAATTACAATTTTGGCGTTTATTATTTTAGTCGCTGTTTTTGTTGGTTTTGCAATTTTAAAATCTATCGATCGATCAGAATCTCTTTTAAAAACACATTTTCATGAATATATTACATTACTTTAAATTTGTATTTTGAAACACCGTTTCTAAACTAATCGCTTTAAAATATTGATATGTATGTATGTATGTATGTATGTATGTATGTATGTATGTACGTACGTACTTACTTAGAAACGTACTTTGGGAAGTTAAGATAATAAATTTGATTTGGTAGTGATAAAGAAAATCCGTGGGATTAGAAACATCTGTGTAGATAATTCAAGTCTTTATCTGACCACGCTCTTAGTTAATCCAAGTGGTCCTTGCGAATTATAAAAGTAATTGATTAATTTCTCTGTGGATGTTTAATGGGGAGGATTAAAATAAAAATGTAAAATCCAGTGCTCGAATTATAAGTAGGTACAATTCTGTATGTACAGAATAGTGCAAAAACGTGAGAAGTGGAGTGCCCATTCGGCATTATGGTTATTGTTGCACCGAAATTTTTTTTCCGCACTGCAGGTAAACTGACACTCCATTGAATTCGGACAGAACTGTTTTATTTATTTATTTATTTTTTAGAAGAGTTGTGTAATTTTTGTAAAAGTAATTTTATTTTGCAAAGAGCCACAGCGTAGCGTTCCGCACATCTATTTCGACCGCAGTGTGTCTTTTTAAATTTATGTTATCACTTGAAATGGGCATTTATTTATTAGGTTCATTAGCAATTCGAAATTTTGATGGTGGTGCTGCCTAACGAATCTGCGGTATTACAATATATGCAGGTGGATGTGATGAAACCCATTCCCTGTAAAAAATATTATGTGATTTTTTACGTCCATTTATGTATGTTTTAGGGTTAAAAAGTGCACACAATTTTTCACCTTTTAAGTAATAAACCGCAAAATGTGTATAAAAAAGATACTAAAAGGTATAAAGTTGGCAGAAAAAGTCGTGAAAATTTTTGCTGAATGTGTGTTTGAAAGGCGTTACATGAAATAATAAGCTTTAGGTGTGCAAAGCCTTGTTGCTATTATGTGTTGAGGGGCATAGCAAGGTAACGTTCTGCTTCACCACGTTGTGGTAAACTCAAGCTCATTTAAACTAACAAACTCAAATGGATAAATGCAATTAGTATTTTTTCATGAGTCGTGTGAAATGAGGATGAATGGGGACGTAAAGTCACGGGAATGAGGACATACGAGTTACGCCAATGCTCGTTGTTGAAACTCATGCAGAGGTTTATTAGCACGCATTACAGCCTCCTGTTTGTTCGGCAAACGTTGTTTTGGCCTTCTTGCGTGCCACCTCTTCATATCTATGATTTAACTGGTCCATTTTACCAACACATCTCGCTCTTACTCATGTTTCACCAGCATTCTCCTTACACATTCACTATTCATACATTTCCCCTAGTCTCACGCCTATGAAAGCTATGCTCAGATGATCGCTTAAGGGGGCTAAATGTTCCCTTTACGCGTAAAATGTCACTTGGCCGTATCCATATCTGACAGACGTCAGTATTCCCAATCTAGGATCAAGATGAATACATTCCATAGCTACGCTTAATCTTGCCCTGCTCTGGAGGCACCAATTAACAGAATTATAATTATCAACCTTTCACGGTTTATCCCAAATTTTACATTTTGGACCCTACACATTCATCTTAAAATATTTATTATAATACTGTCTACGATTGAAAAAATGATTACGTATATTAATAATTCTATAAAAAATAAAAGCTGTTATATAGAATATAAATTGGACACTGTGTACTCCCTGAATAATTTATCATCATCAAATTTGTTTGAGTGTATGCATTAAAATCACATAAATAAAATATGATACCTTTTATTTAAAAAGATACATTTATACGCATCCTTTACCGTATACGCATTTCATTATTTCCTTATGCATTTAGCTCCTACTGGTATTGTATATTTTAATTATAAAAAAAGAGAAGATAAAATGCAACTTTTTTTTTTTTTAAATATATTCCGGTTTTATAGGGTCACAAAATAACCCAATTCAGATATACACATGTATTATCAAAATTATTGTTGGGGTAGTCCTCACTGAATAAAATTTCTCAAATTTATGTTAAACATAAATACAATGAGCCACATGCTCACAGTCACGTTCCGGCACTAAAATTTTACTGCATTTTAATAAAAGCGAAATGTGTGTGATGCGGCCGGCGCATCTACCAGAATCATCGACGAATGTAATTCACAATTAATGGGAGTAGGTAATTGCATTAAGATGTATCCAAACACAGGGATAATTTGGGATGCTAATTGGCTTTCTATTATTGCGAGAAGGTTGATTTAACTTTACACTTTAACAGGTAAGAGTGAGCGCATTCGTGCCTATTCTCTCGCTCGATATTTAGTTAATTGATTAGCTAATGAAATTTGATATAATTTTGTAATTGATGCGCGCTCAACTCGGCACGGATTTTCTTTTCCTCTCTTCGCTCCTTATAATAATTGATGACTACTCGAGATTGAAAGCGCTTTACAATAAATAGATCCCGATGTGATACGCTGAATATTTTCTAACGAAAATCAATTAAACTAAGCTTCAATTCGATTTATTTACATGTCTACGTTGGAAATATTAGATAACATGAACGTCATAGTTCCATGTACTGCAAGTCTTGGCATTGATGAGCATTTTCTTTGATCAACGAACAGGTCTCCTTTCCCAACTTCGTTCGTTTCAACCCGCCGAGAAATCGAACCCGAACCACGTAACAAATAATTGAGGGAAAGAGTTTGCCAAATCCGAACAAATCGGGATTACAATTTCGGAAATACGGTGATCGATCGTTTCGGGGTGTTTCAACATCCGTCCCAATATAAATATACAGGGTGATTCGTCAGCATCTTTACAAACAGAAACCAAATGTACATATAATTATAATTTTATTTTAAGACATGCAAAAGTAAGTAAAAGTTATTACGCTGTCCTTAACTACTTTGAAATTATTATTATTATTAATCTAGGGACATGAAGAATTTTAATTTAATTTTAGTTCATTCCGATGAGTATAAATCGCAAATAAAAAGTAGATGTTAATAAAAAAATTACAAGTTTATATGAAAACATTATCGATAAAATGTGTTTTAATAAAGTTTTTAGTTGCACCATTTATTTTTAATTTTCATGAAAATATTCGTAATACAAACAAAATACTTTTTATTACCAATTCGATTTCACAATATAAAATTTTATTTTGAATGTTTTATTATGCATGCCTTTTAGAACTGGCAACCTAAAGGTATTCGTATTAAATCTAAGTAATGTAGACCTATTGCAAATCAATATTCAGATTGGCGACCGAAGTGTAACAATTACAATGGCGACGAAAATGCTTGTTTAGTTTAAGTTATATATATAAAAAAAATGTAAGTGATTCCTTTAAAACGAGAAGAACACATATAAACTAAAACAAAACAAAAATTTCAGTCTGAAAACCCAAAAAAATATTTTTAATTAAATTTAAAAAGTTAAAAAAAAAATGAAATTCTACAAAAAAATATAAAAAATGAAAAACTTAATTAATAATTTTCCTTATGAAGCCGTAAATTTATACTTTATAGAATAATTAAACATTTCATAGTTAGAAATTTATCATTTTTCGATGGAAATGGTATGAAATAAAACAGATTTCAAATCATAATTGTTTAAAAATTTTATTGTGAAGAAGTATACTTATTTTCAAAAACTTATCACATACCGAAATTTTGTAAGAAGGTTAATGCCGTATCCTGTATGCAGTGAATGTTTATTTTTAGGAGAAAAGGGGGTGGTTTACAAAACGGGTTTCATTTAAAGAGTTTTCGGAATGTTCATAAGATAATAAACTAGAAATTTCTGTTGGTATTGCACATAAAAAGATACTTATATTTTATATGGCGGCTTTATTAATATAAATTTTTAATGCTTGCATAAACACGAGTTGGAGCTTTTATAAGGAAAAGGAGGTATTTCGGACATTTATATGCTATATTCGTACACCCTTATTTTATATGTTGTGTTAGGCAATATGTCATGATCCAAAGAATATGATAGACGCATTACCTTTGATGGTCCGGAATGGAAGGGTCGGCGGAATGTTAAATTGATAACAATAACTTATGACTAAAAGGGGGTTATTTAGTTTTAAAATCTCCAGAGATATTTCGGGTAATCTATTTATTTATTTAAAGTAACGCGTTTTTACAAAATGTCTCTCTTTCACAAATATAATGACGCATGTCATGTATGTACTTATAACTCGAAATTTATTAGATTTATGTAATCGTGTAATTTTCTTAGAAATGTTTATAAATCAATTAAATTTCCATGACTAATTTCGGTGGGGATTATAAAAAAAAAATGTGAATAAGCCATTTAATTAAATAATATGGAGTGTATCCATTTGGTTAATTATAATCCTGCGGATGAAAAAGTTTTCATATGGTAATCCTGCTAGATCAAGGTGGTCATGGTATACTTACTTTATTAGTAATTTATGTGAACATTTTATTTAATTATGATAATACGCGTGTGTGCGTCCAATCCGAGCAAAAAGTTTTTAATTT
Source organism: Coproporus ventriculus (assembly GCA_027574865.2). Classification (NCBI taxonomy): domain Eukaryota; kingdom Metazoa; phylum Arthropoda; class Insecta; order Coleoptera; family Staphylinidae; genus Coproporus; species Coproporus ventriculus. The sequence goes on along the minus strand of JAODAH020045158.1, from coordinate 23,014 downwards.
CACAAATGTGTATGTGAGAGTGTGCATATGTGAGGAACACGAGAAAGAATACATTTATTAATTAGAAAGATACGGGACGCGGTATGATTTAGTCGAATTAGGCGCGTTGTTGTTTTTTAAGGTCCGCACGACACGAGAATCTTTTTTTTTTTTTTTTGGGTTGAATGTAATGTGTGTGGACCTTCCATTGTGGGTGATGTTGATTAACGGGGATGTAAATTGTGGAAATCGATGTTGTATGCAACGCGTACGGATGATGTTTCTATAGATGGTAACGTTTATGTTACTACTACCACCCAAAAGGCAAATCTAGAAACAACACATAATTGCGGCGCGACTAAACAATTAAAAACGTTCGTTTCCTGGACGTGCAACCAAAATGAACTTGTTCTCACAAATTGAATTGCACGATTTATAGTATAAGCATAAGTAATTACGACTTGGTTACTATCACAGATGACGAATAGAGATATAGAATGTGTAGAGAGAGCAATTGTCTCAAAATCGCAGAATCACGGACGGCATGCGGCTTCAGAAGCCCTTCTGTGCAGGAAGTGCAGACTTCTAGAAAATGGGTTGGAGGATGTTTGCATTGAATATGAGAGTGTGTAAAAGGCATTGAAAGGCCGGGAAAAGAAAAGGTCATTCGAAATTAATGTGGTCCGCTACGGAATTTCTAAAAGAGTACTCAAAAGCCTAAAAAAGCCGAATTAGACGAAAGTCGCTCGGAAGATCTGGAGCCACCTTCGGATCAACATCAACTTCCACGAATATGTTTCTTTGTACACCTTATTGCTTGTTTAAACACCTGAAATATTTATTCCCCTCCCCTTTCAAAGTGCGCAAATTGCGCTACCTGTGATGTCCCAGCTGTACCTTCACACCTGCAATTTAAACATTCGATCAAATAATTTCTTAATTAGGACCCAATTAAAGTCTTTTTAATTTTATTGTATTTACTCGGTTTTACAGGAAGGGCAAAGGCGCCCTCCATTCTCTTCCGTAATTTATATTTGTTTCTACTCGTATAGTGGTGTAATTTCGGAGATATATATGACACGAATTAAGCCTCCTCGAGTAACAGTTGCCTATAATAAAATAAGCTTAGTTTTCCTTTATGGCTGTAGGTGCAACTGCTATAAAATCTATTAATCTTCCTATATATCACTTACCTTTACAGTGGATATTTAATGCTCCGGTCAAACATTGCGATCGACGACAGAATTTAGAGCTTTGCAGACTAATAATTTATCAATCACATATGTTTTTTGCGCGCGCAAAGAGCCTTAAATTAAATTTGAAAACATGACGAGAAAGAATTACTTTACATTACACACACATCGGCCCGCTTTCCATGAAACGCACGTGATTTATTAAGAAATAAACGCCTTCTATTTCCGGATATCAATCGCTTTTTGTGTTTGTTGTTATTTTATCGATAACAACAAGCGACATTCCGCATGGAGCGATTTAACGTTAATTTCTCCATAAAAATTAATTTGACAGCCGTATAATGTATAACGTTCTAACACAGAATTTTATACTTCAACAATAAACAAAACATGAAATTAATACAAATAAATAGGCCTATACCTGATCAATTAAGTCTAAATAGCTTGTGAAGTTGATAGTACCTACTTTTATTTTCTTACTTACTTTCACAAAATAATGGATGAAGTTCCATCAAAATTAATATATTGTCTTGTTTTAATGAAACACAAATAGACAGTTCGTAGAAATGCAAATTGTAAATTTAAATCACCTTAAGCCTTAACTTTTCAATTGATCGATAAAGCGCGGGCCAGGACTGAAACCGGTCGCAACAAGTGCTAAAAGTATCGATACTTTATTTTTTTTTCTTTCAAATTGATTTCAAATTACCAAAAAGACAATCAACAAATTAATATGTACTCATCTCACGGTTTTTATTGAAAAATATTATCCCTTTCTTGGATCTTTGAGTACGAATCGAAACGTTAGATTTACCGGTTATGTCGTGATTTACGAGTACTTTATTTTTGGACAGTCAGATTACAAAAAAAAGCCACGTAATATAATTTTTAGATTACTGGTGGAAGTGCTTATTGCTATATTTTTTTATCATGTCAGTAAACAAAGCCTGAATGGTAATGATGATAAATGGCAAGTTATTTATCACTTGCTCTATAAAAAATACAATACAGTGTATATAATTTATGAATAAATAAATTTGTGTTTTCGCGTAGTTTATTTTGTAGAATCGAGAAAGAGTTATCAGAACATTAATTTAACGATTTCTTTTTTGTTGGAGTAGCGAGGGGAAGAGAGGCTTGATATTAAATTAATTTGTAACAAATATAAATTGTAGCATTTTTCTTAACGAAGGAAAGATATAAATACAAGTAGGTATGGCCACAAAAAATTTTATTGCGGATATCATTCTCGTATATAAAAACAGTATATTTAAACATAAAACGAACGACATTCCATTTTTGTATCAGCGGGTGTTGAAAATGTAAGTTTTAGTGCTAAGTAAGAACCGACCAACATACTCAAAGCTGCAAAAATATAGCGCACTTACACCTACTCATTTCAACTCGCAGTCAAAATTCGGCAAACAAAAAAATGAAAAATCTTTATTTTTATTGTACCTACGTTACAAGGCATTCCGTCTTCGGAGATAACATAACTGTATCAAAAGAAGGAAAAGTAAGGCAATAGTAATTTAGAATTTTAATTGAAACATAAAAAAACTTTTGATTTCCAAATTTTATTGTAAAAATTACAACAATTGTTTTGTCACACTGTGGTGGCTTCATCAGATAATGAAACATTTCATGTAAATGCCATTGATTTGTTGGTTGATCGGTGGAAATTTCTTGAGTGAAGATGCATCGGGAGGTAACGGGATTTGTATAGCACACAGTTAATTCGAAACAAGGAGTTGCAGTTTAGAGAATTTCTGTGAGTTCGAGGAACACACGGAATATACAATAAGTTTGTTGGAAAATGTCAATTTCAAATGTCTACACTCGGCAGCAGGTATTGGTGTATTCCACTGCATGACAAATAAATAGAGAGAGAAAGAGAGTTCGGTCCTTCGGGTCGCCTTAACATCTTGCGGACATTAACTAAACATTCACATTCTATCCGCTCCATATTCGCTTTCAATTTTGCGTTCGCGTTGCTTTTCGTCGGCGCCGAACTGTCGAACGGAAGTCCTCTTTGTACTTACTGTACCCACTCTACTTCCCAATCGTTACTAAACTAGTCCCGTCTTGCCCGACTTTAAATTTATTTCTAACTTTATCAACAATCATGTGCATAATTAGATCGATATTTTAAAATTTTACAGCTTTTTAGAAAATAAATTTATTTAATATGATTTAAATTTTCACATTTAAATATTTCGTTATTTTCTTAAAAAGAAAACTATTTTTTTCAAGTCCAATCGGGGATGGGTCAAATTCTAAGTCTTCTACATAAACTTTTAATTTAATTAAATTTAAATAGTACTAATAATAATAATAATGAACGTCTAAAAATATTTATTTATAAAGTGATAATCGTGATGAACGATGGCGCAGCTAACGGAAAGTAAACGTTGCAGCTTATGTAGTGCCAAAGGTAATTTCGAAAGCAAGGTAAAGTGCGGCCACTGATGCAAGTAAATAATTCAAGAAACATGCTGCAGTGGAATTGTGTCACGACTTGGATATTCTCCTTGTGCGCTTTGTGTGTACATATGCCACAACCACCCACATGCACGATAACGCGCTAACGGCAATACAAATTCGAACTACTCGGGATCTCCGATGTTCGGATGATTTGCACTGCGTGCGCTTTAATATTCGTTTCTGGAGGCACATTGGGACTCACTGCTTCGCTTAGATAAATGCATCTAAGATTGGAAATCACTAAATAATCCTAGTATTATGTATCGCCATGCCCCATCCAATCAGCGGCCGATGATAGAAAATTCGGGCACAGGCGTGCACGCGGCTTTCCATCTGCAGTTGGCAATTATTAATGGAAGATATATTAGTGCGGTGGGCCCCTTTATTCTAGATAAAAAGTGAAACAAGGGAAAGGCATGGTACGGGCGAGCTTACGCGCCTGCTTTTATTCCTAATAACTTTTAATAAGTAAACAACGGGGGGAAATGAGCATTACAATCCACATTAGTCTGTAAATAAGATACTGAAATCTTAAAGAGCACATAGCAGCATCTGCAGTTTTGTGAGCTGTGTCTTCCTAATAGATTCACTCGCTTGTTTATGTGAGAGAAACTGAAATGCCAATTATTTAAAACGACGAAACGAGCTATCAACATATTCATTGCTCGATTTCGCCGTGTTGCTTTTCACAAATTGATTTTGTATAAGAAATTTTGGGTCCTAAGTATATGGGTTGCGGTTTTTTATTTGCGCATAAGAGTAAAACTCAAATGCATTCTGCAGGTTCATAAATACAATGCTTCATTTGCGCTCGGACTGTAACCGTAAATTAGTCATTTCGATGACAATTGCTGATGTGGCATTGCTATTGTAAGAGAGAAAAACAAAGAATTAATTTCTTTTTTTGTTCGTTGAAAGAAATTAAATTTTCAAAATTAACCATAACTGAAAATACATTTGAAAGTAGAATTTATTAATATTTTATTAAAGATTGTTTGCTCGTATATGTAATTAAGGTTTATTAATGTTAAGAAAAAAACTAATTTTACCACAAGAATTTAGTCTAAATTCAGTTAGCAGGCTGACAAAAATGAATTTTTATATAAAATGAAAAAGTCTGAGTAAATGATTCTTTTTCAAAATGACTGTTTGGTGAATGCGCCGGGCGAACGTTACAATACGCAACATTTTAATGAAGATCAGCCTATCCGTAATTCTTGGCAGAAACTTGAATAGTTCTGATTTGGGATCCATCAAATCAGCAATACAGACAATTTAAAGAAAACGAGTAAATTTTCCAGTCGTAAAGACTGTTCATTCAGGAATATTGATAGAGCGAGTGACTAATTAGTTTTATCAATGTACGAGGGGGGTGGGGTCATGGTTGTACATCCTAGAAATGTAGATACGGAGACAGTGGAATTGAACGTGTCTAATTATGCGCACACAGATATGTCGAGTGGAGTGGAGGAGCGTTCATGTGTTGCCTGTCGGCCACCTGTTACTTACCTTAAGGAGAAAGCAACTAATTCTCGCCGTGTCGCAGTGCAGAAGCAAAAACCCACGGAAAGGAAAATTAAGAGTGGTCTGGAAGCAAAAGGCAGGCAGATTATCGTAGGATAGATACGGCGGTGCAAGGGAAGGACTTCACACTAGTTTGGGTCGGGTGTACGCTTACATGGCTGTGTGACTATACAGCTATATTTATATACCCATCCGGCACATCTAGTGCGAGGATGATGAGGGATAGGAACTGGAAGCTGGATTCCATGGACTAACCCGACCGATCCTCTCTGCTTTAATGCCCGCATTCATCTATTACATTACACACATTATACCTAGTGACACAATTCATCATTGCACGGGCAATGTCCTATAAGGACGATCCGCACAGGTCTTATTATGTGACAGATAGGTCTTTGTGGTTAGCTGATGATTGCCGTTTCAGTTATCTGCATGGCATGTGACATTAAGCGGCTTCCGCTTTCTACTTTACTTGATCGGTTGCATGTAACGCTTTTGCCGCCGGTGGCGGACCAGTTAATAGGGTGAACTTGTTTCAAGTATAAATTGGTAGAAAATTGTGCTGTTTCGGTTATTGTTTGTGTCCCTGTTTTCCTTATTGTATATTGTTTATTTACCGATGGTAAGTCCAAAACTCGGTTAAATTCGTAGAGGACGCGCGCGCCATCCTAGTGGGACAGACGGCAAGCAAGTGACGCGCAGGAGAGCGCAGAAAAGCGCCGCCGCCGGGCCGCAGTTGGAGTCGCCCGTTGCTCACGATAGCACGGACTGTGTAAAAACCCGCCCCGCGTTCTACCACCCCCAACATGTACAGCATGAAACGAGTGCGCGATCTCCAGTCTTCAAGTAGCGGGCCGCGCGGCTAGTTTCGCCGCCTGACCTGAGCGCACGCGGCACCGCTTTTAGCACGCGCTAATGTAGATAGTGAAACACTTCAGTGAGATAAAGTACCTGCAAAGAACAAATATATTTATTAATAACTACATATTTTGATACACTTGAAATTAGGCAAGGAGTAAATAGTGTGACAAAATTAAAGATGTTGACAATGTCGACTTTGATGATGCCAGCCCCCGCAATGACTGCGATGACCACCCCCGGTCAACTACCCATGTCCACCAAGTTGGAACAAAGCGCGAAACTTTCCTTGAACCACAACATCCCGACGAATAAAGCAGGTACGTAGCTAGCAGGTGATATGATATCAACATGTGGCTTTGTATACAAACGAGATGCGAAACGCTGCCCCAACTATCAAACTTGATTTCCTTTTTTTTTTTTTAACTTGGCGCGTACTTTGAAATAGAACTTTGAAAAAAAATAGTGAAAGCAGTGAAAGATGCAGCATGTGTCCGCGGCGCGACAGGTTCCTTGAGACACGCCGCGGATACTGTCTGAGCTCCGTCTAGACACCTGCTGTAATAGCCTTCAACCAAATCACGGAACACGCTTTCCGATCAGCACCCAGATCTGCCTTCCTTCTGTCCTTTCCATTTACATTCGCCCGCAGGATTCCGCATTCCTTTCACTAACCCCTTTGCTTGACCGATTTATTGCCGTACGAACATGACTAATGCATATTTAAACGAAACACAACACGCGCCCGCTCCTTTACATTCAATATCTACCCTATTTAATTATACGACACTAATTATATATTTAGTGCATACACCCACTGCAGTAAATTTTGGCCAAATTGCTCGCCTGCTTTCCTATTCATATCATATCTAGTATTAACAATTTGGCCCTCCCATTCTCATTTCTATACTTCTCCGGCCAAACGTATTCCCACTTGCTTCCGCTTCATCTCCGGACCAAGTTGATCAATGTTAAATGCGACTACTGCTCGGCCAAAGGCATAAAATCTTTACGACTTGTTTTCACTAGATGTGATTTATTCATTAATCTGCGCAAAAATATTCCGCATGCATTTCCCGACTATATATAGACGGAGCGCTAAAAAATAATTACCTATTTCGTACCTTTGGCGCGTTTTCGTTTTAGACCAGAGTCAACTAACTGTTCCGGCAGCATTTTGCGCGCATGCAAACGAAAAATCGTTACCTAATTTAAATAAGTGCGATAATTTCGCTTGAATATGATAATTTTGTTGTCGATCTTTAAATTCAATCTGAAATGGAACACGTCAAAATGTATAAAAAATAATACATATTTTTAGCTTTTCTATGTCTTCGCATCTTGTTTTTGTTGAAACCTTCAGTCCAAGAAAACGTATCCACTTTTAAAATCCAGACCAGTAAGAAAGAAATTTTATCGAGAACAGATAGTCTCAAAATTTAATAGGTTGCATCTTCAAAACTTTTCCTTTTTCCAGTTTAATCGTTATTTCGATATATGCAATTAAGCGTTTAGTTTCAAAAACTCAATTCGCTAGGATAGATACTATAATAGCAGAAGCCATGCAGCAACATGACCAGATCCAAGTTTGATCTCCGAATGGGAGCTGGAGAAATTTAAGAACTTTTAATTTAATTCCGACGCTGACGATGCCAATAACTAATGCTGTTAGTGCGTCGATGACATTTTTAAAAAACGTAACCAATTTTGAATTAGAATTTTACTTTTATTACCTAAAATTTTAATGAAAACTCTTTAAATGTTCTTCAATTGATTCAAGTTAGTGGGTTTATTTTATACATTTAATTGTAGGTACATATATTGTTTTTTCTTTCAAAATGTATTATTTTTACATAGATTTTACGAGTACGAGCAGGTATATTTTTTAAATCGATTCTAATTTATTCACTCGAGAAGAAAGATTACAGAATATTTAAACTTTGTTGCAATCTTTAAGGTTTATTTATATAGATTTGAACCTTGATATTCTATTTATTTTAAATGTACCCACCACTCTTCATTTTGTGTATAAAAAATAATACTTCTCGTTGCAATATAGAAATAATGGAGAAGCTCTAAACTTTATAAAAACAAAAACAAGCAAATGGAAAAATTTCTTTGTTTTATTTATACTTTTAGCCGATTCTTGTAACATACTCGTAACATATAATAATTGATAATACGTTCATGATTTATTAATGTAGTGAAAAGCCTAGGTTAAGTAGATTGGTTCGAATTGTACGAATGATTCATTTTAAATTTTTATCAGATGATTCAAAAAAACTTTAAATGATACATCAGATTTTGAATGAGAGTTTGTGCAAAGTATCCATATCTGTTTAAAAATTAATTTATTATTGTGATTGGGATCGTGTTCTTATCGAAGGAAAAACTCTTAAGTAATCGCGTTCTGTATTATCACTGTAGTGTAGCATAATAATTTGCACACCCTTCTAACTTTTTTATGTGTGCCATGTTTTTATTTAGGAAAAGTTGAATTACTTTTTGGTAGAAAATTCTCCCCACACTGAATTATAATTACGAAAATATTGCTAGTTCATTCAAACTCAAGGTATGTCCAAACCTCTCATTAATGATGAAGTCACGTAGTTAAACAGGTATCCCACGTGCCGTATGAAACGTATATACTTAATTTTGTGACTGGCACATATATGGCGGATTTATTAAAGATTTCTATTAAGAAAAGCGGACGAATTTCCACGTAATAGAAAGATGACTAGTTGTACTAGTTTCATTTTGAGAAACGTTTTAGTTAACGGGTTTGCTTCCAAGAAAGAGATTTCCGTTCATTCTTCCGACATAACTTAGTAAAGAATTAGTTTGTGATATTGAAATGAGCTTGGCGATAGAGAAAGATCCGCGATAGAGTTTACGACCCCTTTCCTTTATAATTCGATAATATTCGTATAGATAAGACGATCCGTAGATGAAGACGAAGGTCTTAGAGCGCTTGAGGATATCATTACTTGTGCCTGGTACGGGCATGACTCGAATCAGGCACGGACAAAGCACCCTGTACCACCACAAGTCCGTCCTGTTCTATGTTCGGATACGGATTTACCCCTTTTCATTATCTGCCGGATGTCTTCACTTTGCTATAGAAATTTACGCAATTTCAATGACAACCAATCTTCGTAATTAACTTTATACACAATTTAAAATAAATCACCTAACACTGTGTACAATATAAAGTAGACATCGTATTTATATTTCTGGAACATTGGGGTGTCGCTATTCCAGGGTAATATTTTAAAAGCACCCTGGAACACTGGACGTGTGGCGCATTGGATTGCCGCTAGGTTATAAAATTCACCAAGTAAATTATAATAGCCATTGTTCTGAGACAACGCTATCTAATATATCGTTAAACGTAATCGGATCACGTATTTCCGGTACCATTATAAAATATTTTTATTTTTTTACAATGATTTCTAGGACATTCATTTCGAAAATCACGACCCCTCGCATCATAAAACGCAACTTAATATATATATCGCGTCAAAATAAATGGAATAAGCACCGTATAAATCAACCACCAACATCACCACTATTTAGATACTCGTACATACAGATATATTTCTCGGCTGTCACGGCTTGCTTCATTCCACTTTTTTCTTTAATTAAATCAATGAATCTTCATTAATTTTAATCAGGGTCATTGGTTTGCGCTTTCGATAATTTATTTTGATTTTAATGGAATTTTTCATCGTTAGGTACGAACTTTTTTCTCCCTTAATCCCCCCTTTCTAAAACTGCTTACTAACTGTTGCAATAAGTTTATTCAGACAACTCCATCAAAACATTTTGCCTAATTGTGTGCTAATCTTAAAAGTTAAAAGTTCGGCTGTATTTAAACAAAAAAGGACGTGCATATATTTTTACCAATGCAACTAATAACTACACCCTCCTAAATCTAACAAATCCAACAACACCTACAACAGATGACAGCAAAAATTATTATTTTATAATTTTATAATATGCTCACCGTTCTACAGGTACTCTTCTGATCAAACATTTTATTATAATAGGCCAGACATAAAAAGAAAACAGAAAGCGCAAACATTAATAAACACCAAAATACCTAAAATCACTGAAATATCTATTCTTGCTTGAAAGCATTTTGTAAAACTGAAAATTTATTGATTTCGTAATATTTTTTGTGTTTTCGTACACAAGTCCATCAAAATATTCAATATTTGTATTAAAAATGTATGGAAATATTTTTTTTTCATGATTTACGCTACGAATATAGAAATGTTAATTTTGACTTATGGTATCTTGTTTTATACCTCATTCAAATATGAAAACTGTAAAGTTGCATTCACTGCTACCAGCAGCATTGACTTGCCTTTTTATCGCTCACTTTGCATTACTATATCTATAGTTGTGTAGCATAAGCAAACTTTTCTCTCTGCTTTAGAATGATATTTTTACATTGCTGAATGTTCAAATATAAGTGTGCGCTTTATGCATAAAAATCGAGTTTCTGGTAGCAGGATCTTTTACTGCATATCAGTGCTCTTTTCATTCTAAAAAAGAAAAGAACATTATGATTATAATATAATTGCACTTCAGGTTTATTCATAAACACACGTTACACTTTATCGCTCATTTGTCTAATTGAATAATCAGTGTGTGAATTTGACATAAAAATAATAGAGACATTAATGGCTGTAAATATTTGGAAAGCAGGAAGTAGTTTTGGTTTGAAGTATACGTTGAACGGTTGGGCCTAACAGTTCGTGCCAAACACGTTTCAGCATGGCTGAAGTTTATGCGACCGGGAAATTTGACGGCTAAATTTATAGCCGGCTAGAATATAATATTTGCTGTAAAATGGGTGTGAGCGTGCGCGTTTCTCCTTACCTTCCAATTAATCATGTTTCGTTAGAAAAAAAGAACTTTCCGATCTGGTTTATTCGAGAATACAACTCCTACAGTTTCGAGCAACGAAAACTAATGCGGAATTGATGAGTTGATTTTAAATTTTACAACATCCCAAACTACAGCTCTATTCAATTCTGAATGGTGCACGGATTAATTAAGTTATTTATATGTTCCTACATGTGCTATCATAGCCGTCAATATATGTAGAGTTCATTATATGTATATGTCGTTTATTAACCGTCAATTCCGACATAAGTTTAATTAATTGAATCATTAACTATTGAACATTCAACGACAAAGGATCATTAGGTTAAATAATAAAATTATACAAAACAAACGAAATTGTGGATGTGTAACCCACGCATTGTTCAAAAGTATTGAAATGGGGGAAAAATTATTAATTACATTCATTCGAAGTTAAAATAATAATTGTAACTGCTAGATTCCAGGAAATATATGATTTAAATTGCACCAGTGAAGCCAATATGGATAATAATTATTTTAGTTTTAGATAAACGAATAAATAAAACAGTAAGTATATCTGTAACCCAAAATTTTGATAAAATCGGAAATTAAATGAACGACGACGAATGATACAGAAAACAATAAAAAATATAAAAAATTTGATATAAATATGATAAAACTTGTAAATAAAAGTAAAATTAATTGCTTATTTTATTTGTCTTCTGTACAATTTTCATTTTTGCAAATGGCTGTATTTTCCCTAGTTTCAATTCGCGTAAGGAGTAATATTAATTTTTTCAACTGTGCGTACACACCCAACCGCCCGGAACGACCATGTTATTTCGCTTTTTACAATAATGATATTTTATTCATAAAAACAATTCATTAACTCTAACAAAACAGCTCCAAGCAAATAATTTGAAAACGTTATTCCTCGAATTTTGGATTTATTTGATATAAAAAGTTGAACATCCCTTTACCTTTTAATAACTTCATTTGTATAAAGGTTATACCCCACGCCTTTTTTAACATTTGATTTTATAAAATTAAAATAAATCTATTTATGCATGTAAAACATACATTTACATAAAAATATATAATAAAATAATAGCAACCCTTTTAAAAGTTATATTTTTCAGACGAGTTGATTTTTGATACGTTTGAATCAATCGACTTTTTACATCTTTACAACTCCAAACTCTTTATTTTTACAAGTTAGTTTTCATCCGAATACTTACACGGGGACGTTTCTTTGTTATTTTGTTACACTTAAAAAAAAAAATTACACTCTATATTTAACAGTTAAAATTTATATTTGTGGTGTACAAATTTCAGATTGAAATTTAGTATAATCAACACTACTATTGCGATCAACAAAAATATCGAAATTGACTTTTTTGAAAATTTCTTAAAGTTATAAAATAAAATTTATGCACTGTTACAGAAATGTTTGTGAATTTTAAATCTTTAGATGCTTTACTTTAATATTGCAGGAGAATAAAAAATAAGACTTAAAAGTCATTGATGATTTATGCAACTGCAAATCTTCCTTGCAAAATGTACTCGTAATAAAAAATTAAGAATTCAGGCATATTTAATATTTTGTCAATAAAAAGAACTAGATTAGTTCTTCTGTACACAAGAAACTTTAAAAAAACATATGTATGTACATTTTATTTATTGTAGTGATATTTATATTTCAAAATTTCAAAATGTTTTGCCTTGCAGTTCTCGAGACCAATATTTCTGAAATTTTCAATTTATTTTTGTGGGTTGTGGGGTCTAATTCCAACTACATATATAAAGTTATGGAATATAGTAAGTTCGGACTTTCGTATGTTATCATAATAGAAAAAAAGTAAACTAATGAAGTTTCCAATGTTTACCAGAGTTCATACTCGTATTTGTGGTAACTGATTTCTGATTATATAAAATGTACTTTCCTGGCCGGATAACACTGCGGTGTATTTCATGTGTCGAAAAGAGGGAAAAGGTTATGCCAGTTAGATAGGTTTACAACTCCCAAATGAAAGAGGATACATTAATATTTATTTATATGTTTGCACACTTGTATAGATAATGCCGCATATCACACCTACCTAATTTTATGTCGAATGAATGAATACCAAAGCCCGTAACTTAACCGCATTTCTATAGACTTTGCCTTCCTTCTTATGTACAGTGTTGCGCTTTATCTAAATATACATCCTGTAAATAAACTACAAAATTGACGAAATCAAAAAATATACTTGACTATGATTTTTTAAGTTATCGAAGAGTAGGTTTCTGTATATTTTTTTTCTTCCGATTCTAATATCCGTTTAATTATTAGACGTAACTATACCATAAACAGTTCTATTGAACATGTGAGATTGAAAGATTTCAAGTGATTCCATTGTGAGGGATGGGAAATTAAGGGCAAGTTTGACGAAGAGGAGCTTATAGAGTGAATCGAAATGTTGCAGGCTTTTTTTAAAAATAGGATGTCTCCCAAAATTGATAGATAATTATGATTATATTTACCGTTGCAAAAGGTTAATCGTGAAGCTAATTAAAAGGTCGCACTATCTGCATTTTTTTATCTGCATGGTGAATTGAAAGTTGTTTGAATTAGTGCTCTATGAAAATAAAAAGATAAAAAGACATACGCAACGGGTGTTACACAAAATTGTAAATTAAACAGTTCGATAACTATGGGACGTCATGTGGCGTTAATGGTTGAAAGAATTAAAATTGTTCAATCAGCGTATTGATTTTTTATTGGAGCGCCGCGCTAAGGGATTATGTTTTTATTATATTTGTTTATTTTGTTATCGAGTGAATATTTCAATTAACTAAATGTAATTAGAATAATTATTTTATTTGTATTTATAATTACGTCTAGTCGGAATAGGAGCAATGCAAAACCAATAAATTCAATACAAGTTGACAGTGGCAGGCATGTTGCTTCAGTTGTAGATATAAAACGCGTTGACGTTCAATTAATCTACACATAATAGTGGCGCATATGGGCATTACAATTAAATTTGAGGTGAAATACAGCATGTTCATAATAAGTTCATTCCCAAAACTCCAATTTAAATCAAATACTTTCTTTATTGAATTTGTCAAGAAAATTTGTTTAATAAACATAAAATCTTCATGATATGATCAAATTGTATACGAATTTAAATTTATAAAAATTATCAATTGAGTTCGAAGAAATTTGAATGAAACGTTGACATTCTAGAAGAATGGACGGACGCTTCATTGTTCGGTGGTTTATGTTTTAGTTTAAATCTAACATTTTCGAAATATTAAATGTTTAATTTAGAATAGAATAGATGAATGTCTGAAACTATTAGTTTCGTAATTACTGTTTAACATTTCTGTAATACAATCAATTGTGATCCTTGTTTTCTTAGATATAGATTAATCCAATAAATTAGTATTAATTTGCTCATGGAGCAATTATGCAACTGTTCGGACTGTGCATATTTAGCTTTGATGAAGTTACAGAAATGCAAAGGAAATATTGATACAGCCAAACAACAAACCGTTTGCTTAATTAATATCAATTAATAGATTACATTTTTAATTAAGTGAAAAAGATTTCGGAGGATTAAATATTATTAAAATGTCTTTATTCCCAGAATTCAGTTTAAATTAAAGATTTAATTTTTACCTTTTTATGTGAATCGCTGACTGGTAGCTGAATGACGGCAGTAATCTAATTATTTCTTCCTTTGCTTACCTGTATATTTACGACTGCTTCACATATTTAAACGCTTTTAATTACACTTCCTATTACAATGGTTGCTTTTACAAATAACGCTCTTCTTGGAACTCGATCTTTCCAGGATTTACTTTGTTTGATCTCCTCAAAGTTGCCCTAGCTGTTTATTGTTGAATTTAAATTTTAAATGATGAAGTAAACATAAACTAATTACATAAAAATATCATAATTATTTATCATTTATTTTGCATTACGTCATCTATTAATTTTATGAAAAATTTAGGGCAGGGAAAACAAAACTGCCGTTATTACTTGTTGTTAAAATTCCATAGAAAAATTTATTTATTTTAAACTTTTGATGTTTCTACGTAGCTACTCAAGAAAATTTTTATTAAAGTATGAGAAAAATTAATATTATAATCGAAATAGAAAAGTGAAGAGATTTATAATCATAAATACGTAATGTAAACATAAAATATAAATTTAATATTGTGAAAATAAATAAATCGAAGGAAAATTTCAAAGAACATACATAATATATGAAAATAGTATTAATATTGGCGATTGTTGCATTTAGAAAACATATACCTACATGAAAAAATAAAAGAAAGTGAAAATAATCCGTTCGGAAATGGAAAAATTAAAAACAAAAAGTACAGGGAAAAATATTTAATGGTTGAGAAATTAAAATTGCAAAATGATTAATAATACTGGATTATCATGAACATTAAATCTAACAAGGGTAGACGAAATAGCTTCTACTTAAATCTCCGTAAACAAAAGAACGTAGAATAGCCAATTCAAAAAGAGAAAACAAACATTTTAATTAAAAATATTATTGTTTTTTTTTTGGGTCTAATACCTGTGTTGTAAATGCGCAACTGTACTTTCAAATTTAAAATGTCGAAGGAACATTTGAAGGAATGAAACACATTAAGAACAAATACAAAAATTTTGAAAACATCAAAAATTATATTCTTTTTTAGGTTCGCATTTATTCCTGTTACTTTCATGGCCTTTAATATTGATTTAAATGCAAAACATACAAATATTCCACAAAATCACAAAAAGATGTTGATCAAATTTTTGGTTTGGACTGGTGGAGCCTTGCAAGTATTTCATGATTTTTTTCTACTTTGCCTAATATTCTATTTTTTTGTCAACAACTTTTTTTTTTTTAATAAGCATTATAAAAAAATTACTTAATTGAATTGTGTTCGTACATGAGCTACTTGGAAATAAATTGGTAATGTTTAACTTCTATGAAAAAATTAAGTGCTCCAAAAGTATTTTCTTGGAACTTTATATTAATTGTTTAATAATAAATTAAATTCGAAATTTTGGGGAGCTGTATATCGATAATTCTTTTTCATCTTTTTTGTGTACTTAGATGAAACAGTTTTTTTATGCCATGGCAAACCGGTATAATCGGATTTCTACCTTGTAAACTTTTTTTTTGTAAAAAAAACTTCTTATCTTTTAGTATGTGAAAGAAAATAAAAGCGGTTGGGATAGTCCACATCTAGTTGAGTGACGGCGCGCCAGTAGAGATGACTCGTTATTTTCTTTGTTACAAATAACTTTTAGTATCTTAATTGATTACGTACATATAGATCAGTAATTCAGATGAATAGTGCCGTGAAAATATAATTTCCGCTGGAGACCGGTGCCAACAGCAGGTATAATACAATAAACAATTTTTTTTTTAAATAAATTTGTAAACTAAATTTATCATGGGAAATGAAATAATATCGTGACTTTTTAATAACAATATGGGAAAACCCAGATAAAAGCGGCAATAAAATCAATTTATTAATAGATAACATCTTTTTGTAATTATTATTTACAGATTTCAATTACCTAGAAAATAAATTCGATTTCCTTTTTTTATGTATAATAAGTGCACGACTAAGTATGAAACTAGTACATAAATAATGATGAAAAGTTTTAAAAAGTATTAATAATATTAACAAATTATGGCAGTATTTTGATGTGTGCGCCACGGTTGATTTTGCCATCCTAATATGGAGTAAAGTAATAATATTATGGAATAAATCTCAATTATCATTATTATTTGTAGGGTTTCGTAAACTAATGACAAAAAGTTTTGTTGAATTTTCCAATATAAAAGAATATTTCGTTGCGTTAGGGCATATAATTCAATTGTTGAGAGCTTGTGCATAGTTGTTTTATTATTTTTATTTATTTATTTTTTTTCTGTTAGGTAATCTGACAATTGCAATGAAAATTTAACAGTGATAATCTGAATTTAATTACAGCTCGAAACATAATAGGATTATGAACGCATAAACGGTCGCGGTTCGTTTCGTTGTGTTTCATTTTGTATGCGCTCGCCAGTGTTCGGATGTGTTTAGTGTAAAATATAATTTTAAAATTGATATTTAGTAGTGGAGCGATGCGCGCATTTTACGCCGACGTGGTAAACGAGGTATATTACAGATAATCCTTTCTGTGGAGAGCGTTGAATACCGCTGGAATAATATAATATCGGCCAGTGAAACCAAAGTGGAATTTATGAGGGTCGGAAGCCGGGACGCATATGATGATAAACTTGACGGCTGTAATGGTAGGTAAATTTGAGGCAAACGCAAAACTGGCACGAGGAAGCGAGGGTGCTAGGTGAGGTGGCGAGCAGGATCTTGCGCGTTGCTTCCTCGATTAGCATGCGATTTATTCGGCAGCTGCCAAATGCACGCACGACTCACCCGAATGCATGTAACCTTTAGGATAACTTCCCTCCCAAAAACCAGCGGTTTCAAACCCTAAGGCGTTCTATTAAGCGCTTCTTAGAAGTCCGGAAAATAATTTCACTTTGCCAACAAACTTTTAAAGGGAAATTATTTTGTTTACAGATTCAATCATTCCTTTATATACTTGATGCTACTTACGTGCAAACAGTTGATACAAAAATAAACAAGCCCCTACCGTAATCCTTCAGGTAATAGATTCATCTGCATACACCTCTAATATATGCAGGATATCATAAGGAAATTGTGGCGCGTAATTATAAAACGACACAATATTTTCCTATTTTCCCCCTCTTACCATTCCACTCGTCTATAGATTGACCCTAAACCACTGCATATGTAACAGTTCTGCTATTTAATTACCTTATGAATATTACAATTTTTCTTATCATTAATTACACCTACGACAGAGCATATATCAAATGCAAAATGTACTGGAGGAGGCAATAATAAATTATTAAGATGTTAGCGAGCTATTTGTATTCTGTTAAATAAACAAAGCCCTTCCTCGACGACCCGATGTCGCTTTTTTATTCATCGCCCGCAAACTATTAACTTTCAAATTCGGTTTTAAGCCGGCTTTATGTACACGCGCGCCTTTTCCTAGCGAGATTATTTTAGATGATTTATTTATAATAAATTGCTCGCCGATTCTTTTGTATAAAATTTCTTTTAATAAAGTCCCAGGGCTTTTACATGTATGTTATATGTATATGTATTTTAAAAATGCATACATTGTAATCATATGCTGCAATAGTTCAGTAGTCAATAAAAATGAATATTAGTTATATTGCAGTCGATGCACACTAATGAGTATGTATATACATATAATATCTATGTTATATCATACAATCAAGGTTTCAAGTAGAACTTGTTTGGGGGTATAAAAAAATGCCCAATCTATTTTCAAATGTTTCAAAAAATTGTGGACCGTGCTAACTTTCATTTAACGCATTCTGTTCCAACAATTTAAATAAAAATGATATTGAGAGATTTTATATTGAGGGGTGACTTTGGCAGAAAGGGTGGAATAAAAAGTTTAAAATGGTCCAAACATTTTAAAATGTTCGTAGTATACTGCGTGCCAAGTTTTGGTAGAATTATACTATTTTTAAAGTTTTAGCGAAAGGGGTGGTCATATCATGGGGAATCTAGAGCTAATAGAATACAAAGGCAAAGGGAAAGAAAATTCAAAAAAGAGTCCAAATGAATATTATTGACGATTTATTTAACACAAAATAATTACACCCCAAAAAATTAACTTGAACTAAATTTTAACAAAGAAATATGATGCATATAAGACCGAAATATACCCGAAATTTAAAAAATAACAGTTTAATCTTACTGTTTCGGTTTATGAATCAGGCAAATTACCGTACTAGAAGATTGTGTTACTAGAATGAGTGAATTTAATTTAAGATGTCTTAAAATGTGCCAATCTTTTATTTAGTTTTTCCTTATGCATTTATACGGTTTATTTTTCCGTATATAATTTTCTCAATTCAACTAATTTAAGAAGAAAACTACTTACGAAAGCCATGTTGAATTTAGTTTTATTTTTCTTCTTCTGTATTATTGCAATTTTTGTTCTCATTTCTGTCCATTGTTTTTGTTTTTGAGTTGAACGAAACTCTCTTATTTAATTTATAGAAATTTATTATCAAAGAAAAGTTGTTGGGTTTATTTTCATTTTCAGTTAAGATCCCTTGCTTATTCTACTTATTGATCTTTTCGAAAGTTATTTTTTATTAATCTGCAATTTAAATTTATGGTAATCTAGCTCATACTTATATTGCTATGTGAAACGTTAACTTGTGTGAATATATTTAGTGGTGAGATTTTCCTTTGCAATTGAATTAAATGATTAGGTAGGGGTTGTATGTGGTGGAGAAAAATTGGTTGGCGGCGGAGTTTCCATTATGATTTCCTCCTTGTTTATGTTCATTTCGATGGTGAATATCACTTTTCCTTTTTCTCGCATTTTAGTATTATTTTCTTTCCGATGTGTGTAATTCTGTCCTTTTTTTCAAGCATCCTTCTACGCTTTCCCATTCAATATGTATAACTTTCCTTCGAGTAGCGACCCCCTCATTCCATGAATCTTCCTCCTTCGTTATTAAATATCTTATTCTTTGATTATTTATAGCGCACTTTTCTGGAGCATAAAAGGGGTGTAATTTTTTTCTTAATGATTCCGTACAAAATAATAATTCTCTTCTAATGGCGCCTAAACAGGACCGTCTCATCTAAAAATCTGGCAAACCTAAACTTACATGTCGATAATAAAAGAAAAATTTAAGTGGAAATAAATAAATTTCATTTTCTTGTTACATAAATATGAATACCCACATTTAACCGTATAAAAACATGATGGCATGTTAACGCTAGAACGCAAACGCTTTTGGAGCGCGCACTCAGTGTACATATTTCTGCTCAATCCCTGAAATCAAATAATTTCCTTATTAATTTTTCATATTAAAAGCTTAAAACAAATCTAATCAAATAAAACAACTGCTTTAATTTAACAACAATTTAGCCTGCGAATATTATTACGAGTAAAGTTAAAAAAAGAAAAATAATTTTCAGCCGGACCAAGTAGATAAAATAAGGTAAAAAATGTGCAGGGGTTATACGGATGAAAAATTCTTAACCCTTGTTTATAAAATAAATGAGAAGAGATGCGCGCCGGCAAGTTTTTTTTTATCATCCAACCCAATGTAATTAAATTTCTTTCCTACAATTTTAAAGAGACAAGTTGTTACAATTTTTTCTTTTTTTTTCAGAAATTTAATTCGTTACGTTCGATTCGTTTTAATTCAAAATAAGATAACCAAAAGGACGGGAATGCAATTCTTTTAACAACAATTGTTAAAATATAAACAAAATACGCGAAGAATAAAATAGAAACCACCTTTGTTTCGAATACTTTCAAATAGTTTTATTTTACATTTATAAAATTAAATTAAAGTAAGTGAAACCTTTTAACTCCAATACAAAATAAAATAATAAGTTTATTCTTAAATTATATTGCTCAAACTTTGTATAAAAATCCTCTAATAATAAGCATACTTCGTAAAGATATTTGATATAAACCTTTTTAATATTTCTACATTATTATTATGCTTGGTAATAACAAAGGTAGCAATTAGCTATATGCTGCAATAAAAATAAATTAGTTACAATAAACTTAAGTGAGTATAATCTAAATAATGCAAGGAATATGAACAAAATAACATTAGAAATGTATTGGTGTGCTTGAAATATTATTTTGAAATAGACGTGGCAAATGAAAAACACCATAATAATATAAATGAAGGAAAATTTGTTTATATCGATTTTAAAACTTGCGGCTAAAAATTTACCAAATTAGAAAGGATATGTGTATATTGAGAAATTTGATTGTAGGTATATTTTAAATTATGGAAGATCCTCAAATTATTTCCCGTAATACCTATGTAATTTCAAAAGATTTGCATCATTATATTTTAATAAGTTAATGTTTATATTATTAATCAAATGCAATTCCACTGATATATAAAGCTCAAAGAAAAGAAGAAAAAAAAAAGAAAAAACTGAACCGCAATACGAATAATAACAAAAACTACTGATTGCTTTCTTTTTTTTATTATTTCTATACACCAATTAAATATAAACTCTCAATTTATATTTAATCATAATAATATTTTTCTGAAAGAGTCCGTAAAATAACCCAAATGAGTCCGTAAAATTCCATGTGTCTTTTGTGTATAGTTAGTTGCATAACTGAAATGTATAAAAATATTAAAAAATAAATGTGGTTTGTCAGATTTTTGTGTTTGAAGAAACGGAAACAAGTGCACAATATTTATTCAATGTTCTATACAAATTTTATGTTTTAAATTAATAATGTAACGTTTTTATAACGAAAAATATACGCCATCTATGTATTATTGGCAACATTACTCCAATTTAACCTGATTTCAGGATTTTTAAATGTCTTTAAAAGTAATATTAAGCTCTTTCAGAAAAAATATAATATATACCTCGGCACTAAAATGATTTTTTATTACTCGAAATAAAAAAAAAGCCATTTCAATGCCATGGAATATAAAAAACTATTTGTTTACTATTGAAATCCCAATTTTTTGTCTTTAATGTGTTTAAGATTGCATGGTATAAGAATTCTGTTATTTACTTTCGTGTGTCGTCCCAGACAAAATCACTCAAGTACACATTTCTATGTTAGAATATGTACATACCCTAATTTATTAATTACTTAAATGCGCAACACCTTAAAGTATAGGGTTACCAAATTTTATTTGAATTCTCTTAAATAATTCATTTAGTCCGATATAATCCAAACTTGAACCTAGTAACTCAGTCTTATTGGTTACATGAAGTTAATTGAATATTCGGGCAGAACTTTGGCAGTTCACGACAAAATTTATTCAAATATTTACCTAGGTCTTTTCAGTCCCTAAGGTGCATTTTAAAATTTCTCTCTTCTCTTTCTGGCTTACTGCATCAAACTTACAGAACAAAGTTTTTTTTTTACTTATAAAAGTATGCTCTGTACACACACTTTAATAATAAAATAGTTTATTACAAATCTAATTTGGAAAAAGAAATATTTGGCGTTCGTTTATGGAGGAGAGCCGGGTACATCTGAAGTTGTGAATAACCAAGAGGTAGTTAAATTAATTTTTATTTTTCAGCGTGAATATATTAATTATTATTATAATGCGGTCAATCAATATCCTTGAAACATATTAAGAAGTTTTTCTTTTTAAATCGATACAATTGACTCGTTTAAGAGCAATTTTGTGTTTAATTAGTATAGTTGATTTAAGCGGAAGCTATGTTTTGTTAATGGTTTACTGCAAATGGGTGATTGTACTGATCATCATCCCTTTGTTGCAGCTTTATAAATAAAATTACCTCCTCAATTTGGATATCAAGGAATAAACAGGGCGGTACAATAATATTCTAAAATTAGTGGAAGGCTTACATTAAGTATTACCACATTCTACAACGTGAATATTTACTTAAAAATCGAAAATTACAAAACTAATGCTTTGACGACCTATTAAAACAGAGCGGTCGTTTATTTCAAAATCGTACTTTGCTACATATTTTTTATATGATTATTGCATATTCTATTGCTTTTATGTCGATTTCCCCACATCCAATTGTATGAAATTAGTTTTCCACAAATCGAAAACAATTTTAAAAAGAGATGTGCAATGAATGGATATTTTAAGACCTGATTTTCAAAAAATAAATAAATAAAAGTAAAATTTAAATATTTGAAAATTTGTTCATATTTCTCAAATATCTGAACAAAGAATAATTTTAAATTAAAATCAAAACGAAACTATATACAGACTTACCATTGTACACGCGGAGTAGAAAAATTAATTGTGTGTAATTCCTGTTAACGACAATAAATTTTATTATTCGACAATTTGTAACGGCTGCTTTTAAAAGCTATTAAAATGTAAAATAGAGAGAAGTAAGGCCATTGTTGAAATAAATTAAGTCTTTGATATGATATAGTTGAGTTAATAAATTAGTTTTTTTATATATATATATATATATATATATATATATATATATATATATATATATATATAATTTCAGTG